>JAEUBB010000021.1:119251-158492 GCA_018257885.1 Parmelia sp. 050094 | reverse complement strand
GGAGGGCGGGATGGAGGGGTTGAAGGGGGTGGTTACGCTGGAGGGGATTTATGATTTTACGGCTTGTCGGGATGCGCATACGGAGTTGAGGGATATGTATAACGCTTTTACGACTGGGGCGTTTGGGCCTGAGGAGGAGGGAGGATGGGAGAGGGGGGATGTGTTGAGGTCGAAGAGGAGGATTAGGGATGAGGTGGAGGTGGTGGTTGTGGGGCATAGTCGGGACGATGAGCTGGTGGAGTGGGAGCAGGGGCAGAGGTTGATTGGGGTGTTGGAGGGGGAGAGGGAGGGGAGGGGGGAGGAGGTGAGGTTGGTGGAGGTTGAGGGGACGCATCAGCAGATTGTGAAGGATGGGGTGGCCGTGGGGAAGTGTGTGGATGTTGCGATTGGGGCGTTGGTTGAAAAGGCGAAAGCGATACAAAAGGGGGGAGGTTGATGGGGTTTAAGAATGTTCCCTCTGTTGGGGATTCTTGGAATTATGTTTGAATAACGACGGACGAACTACGCCCTGGTTCTGAGCCCCAGTCTCAATCCATGAACTGCGAGCATCCGATACCAGACCACTGGCTGTTGGTAGTGGGGAGATTTCAGGCTGTCGTTATATGCTTCCGTAATCCATTCGTCTTACTACCCGGGCAAAGGGGGGCGTCGAAAACGCAGCCTGGTTGTCCAGCTCTCCCTGTGTGCCCATCCCCAGTCGATTATACGCAGAACCCTCTGCTTCATTAAATTTATGCGTCTCGAAAGCAGTGTTTTCTTGTTTCCGCTTCACCTTTTGAGCCTTCCGTTCGGATTCCTCTTCCTTTCTCTTGGCCCTTGCCTCCTTGATCTTGGCTATCTCTTCTTCAGTCTTGGGTCGGAGGCTAGCTTCATAAAGCTGCTTCAGCTCCTCCGATGTTTTGTACTTGTCCCCTCTTCTGCGCGACTTTTGTTCCGTATCCGGCCGTCGGACTTCTCCTCGACTTTGATCCGGCACTTCGTCTATCATGGTTGGTGCGTCGCCTGTGACTGTCTTCTGGACTGGTGGATACAGCTTCTCTTGGATCTCTGACTCGGTCCATCCTCTCCTGGCTAGCCGTCTCGCCTTTATCTTCTTATGCTTCTCGTCTCTTATCCTTAGTTTCTCCTCTATTGCCAGCGTCTTCTCCTGCTCAACGATGGCAGACATTCTAGCCGACATATCTGCTCTCTTTTGTATAGCATCAACTTGCATTTTGTGATTATCGTCAAAGGCTCGCTTGACTTCACGTTCCCAAGGCTGCTCCAACATGTCCCCACAGTTTAGTGCAAAATGCTTGTAGAGAATGTGATCCCACACATCTTCGTCCTTAGCAATCGGAATCTCGCCGGCAAGCCTATCCGCTATCAAAATCCGGCGTTCGCGCTTCTCCACGGTATCTCGTATGATGCGGCTCAGGAAAGGGGATTGGGGCTTCGTGAGCCGGAGAAAAGGCACTTTGTTGGCATTGACGAGGATTGGGATGTGCCGGCGGCCAGATAGGTTTGTGAATGGACGGGCGAGGGTACGCCCGGCTCCAGGGTTGGGTGCGGCATGTATTTTTGGGGCCTTAGGCGCTTGGGCAGCCTTGGATCGGGGTGATGACTGAGATTCTTCAGGCCGCGCGTTCCATCTCAGCGGTACCGCGAGCTCTAAAATGCGATTTAGGATACTTTGTTGTCGGATGCCATCGTGAAGTCCTTCAAGCGTCTGCGTTTGCGTTAGAGCATCCGCGACTGACGTCTGCAGTTCTCTGGACTCACCTCATACCCTAATCGGAGGGCTGTAGAGATCTGAGGTGGGCTCTGAAGCTTCTGATTTCGCTTAAAAATTGCCCGGATTGGCTTGCAGAAGAGCTGCTGCTGTTGTTCATTCAATTGTAGTTGGTACTTCTGTCGGAGCAACGCGCGGTAAAGAGCAAAGCCTAAGAATGATTAGAATATGGCACGTAGTCGAGGATACTATCACGTACATGCAGCGCGGTGCACTCCTGATTTTCTGAGAATCAGGTGCCTCGGCATTCAAGGCTTCATGGTTGGCATTTGACGCGGATGGGGGAAGACGATTACTCTACGGAGTAAGGCCACCAATACGGGCCCTAGGTAATTTTTTGAGGTCACGTGCCAAAGCAAACCACTTCATTTTGCAAATTGTCTCATGGAGATGTTCTTGAATGCTACGCCTATCTACTCTGAAGAACACCGTCTTGAGAGTGCTTTCGTACACACTACGCCAGCCATGCAAACCTGGGACCGACAGCGCCCGCTTGTCATAACTTCGTCACTCCATTCCTGCATTCAGAATGTGGAGCCCTCGGCAGGCTGAGGTAGCTTCTTATGTTGTGGTAATGCCATGAATCTAGGGCACACGGTTAGCTGGGTTGGCACGAAACTGCTAGCTAGGCATCTCACCTCCTCAATTCGATCAAGATGGTCTCCATTGTGTTCTCCCTCTTCCACTGGTACAGGCATGGCAATCGTTGCGGGTCCACCTAGAATCTGTCACAAACAGCTCGTAGTGTTGAGTATCTAGCCCACCTTTCCAGTCCTCTGATCGACGCATGGCAGATTGATTTTGGAGACGAACTGGACCGTTGGTGGCGTATCTGGGTAGGTCTCTCCGCAGTGAATGTTTAAACTGTAGATGCGATTTTCATGGGCACTCTGTTATTTCATATGAGATCAGCCTCCACCTTCTGCAGCAGTATGGCAGATGTCCAACGTACGTGTGGGGGGCCAAGTATCGTGCCATTCCAATTCGACATCAACAGGTCATCTCCGTCCGATAGCCCGTAAGAACATGCCTCTATGAGACTAGGATCAGCCGCGTTCCATTTCAAGGATGCCATGGGCCTGGAGTATACCTGCACCAAGCCCCTTCTCGCCTTTCTCCAACTCTTCCAAGAGACGAAAGTTCCTTGGTACCTTGGCTCCCATTTTTGCTGAAGCTGTAGGGTCGCTTGGAAGGTAAATTCAACCTGCAACTATGACTGTGAAAAGGGACCAAGGGAAAAGACCTCGGCCTTTCAGTTGTGTGAAAGTAAAGGAATCATTTATTGATGTTGCACGAGCCACTTGCCGAAAGCCCACTTTATATTACCATACCCGTAGCTAGCGGTATTTTACTAGCCCAGGCATCAAAGTCCCACCTGTACAACAGGCGTCTCCTGTATGGCATGCAATTCCTCTTTCCTTGTTGTTTTCTCTTCTTTTCAAATGACACGTATGGCCTCTGTTAGGCGTAATAATTAGACGTTCACCCTTTCAATGGATGCAGATTGACCATGACCGCCCAACTACTCACTTCCGAGTTGTCAACCCTGATACAGGAGTCCAAGAGGAAGAATCCAGATCTGAGAGCGGCACGTTCACTGTCTCGCCGTAATGACTCCGCTGTGGCTGACTTACTGACAGGCTGCTGAGAAGTCATTGAACGATCTCAAGCTTCTACCAAGGACATCTGAGGCTCAAATAGCAGCAGGTCTGTGCAGATCCTTGCAATGCCGAGGACCTACTGACTTTGAAAGAGATTTGAAATGTAGACCAGCTTTCGTAAAGCCATTCTTGCTCGCCTGCAGTACTCGCAATCCAAAGTTTGCAGGCACTGCCGCTGTCTGCCTTCAGCGGATAGTCGTTGCCAATGCATTGCCCAGGGAAACCCTATCTGAGGTCCTAGGGGCTTTTCGAGAGTGTTCAACATTAGGTTGTTACACCGAGATGTCTCTTTGCGGGTCTGATGTTGACGTCTCCCAGCTCTCGACATCCAACTCAAAGTGCTGCAGGCGCTTCCATCATTACTACAGAACTATGCGAGCAGCTTGAGTGGCCAGCTCTTGGTGGCGGCATTTCAAGTTTGCTTTCTTCTGTACAGTAGCAGGACGGCTGTTGTTTCCAATACCGCAGCGGCCGCTATACAACAGCTTGTGAGCTCCACCTTGGAGAAGGCTACGATAGAGAACAGTATGTCATAGTCCGATACTCCTTTGCTATTAGCTGTTCATGCGATGCAGGTGGAAACGTCGAGCATGAGCCTTCTGTCGAAGTCTCGATCGGAGATGGCTCAAGATCAATATACGGCACTGCACTAGATGCATACCACGTACGTGTTCATAGCATACCCCGAGGGATTCTTCCTTCTAACTCCGCCTTCTAGCTCTTAGACGACATTTGTCTCTTGACTGATGGGCAAAAGCCGAAGTTTCTACCCTCGGTAAACCTTGTTCAAAATTACGGTCTGGAGTTGCTGGAGGCTGTACTTGCAAACCATGCGGATACTATCATGGCTCATCCTGAGCAGATTCATATCTTACGTCTCCAGTTGATGCCACTACTCGCCAGGATCTTGTCAGAAAAAGCAAGCTTTCCCAGCACAGTTCGCTCAATGAGACTACTTCGACTGATCGTTGGTCGTCTGCTGTTCGCACTTGCGCCTGAGTGCGAGATGGTCCTGAGTCTACTAAATCATATGCTTGACCCAGAAGCTGCCGCTACTTGGAAGCGAGCGCTTTGCCTCGAAGTTTTCCGTGGAATTTATTCCGATCCTACGCTTGTTAGGAGCATCTATGCTCACTTTGATGAAGCAGATGAACAAAGGAACATCATTCGAGATCATTTGGGAAGCCTGGTGCGACTGGCTTCCGAAAAGCCTACGATCATTGGACTGGGGCAGCAGTCATCTGTCCCCGTCTCTACGCAAGATGACACTTCAGATGAGCAAGCCGCTATCCAGGCTGGCGGACTGATAGGCATTGGCGCTGTTCCTATGGAAAACATTACCAACAGGCCTGGTATAAGTTCTCAGTGGAGTAATACCAGGATACCGTGTATTGATCAACTCGATAAGTCGGAGCCCCCGATGCTCCCTGCAACTTATATCTACAGTCTTGCCTTGGCTTGTATTACTACCTTTTCCGAGGGTCTTGCACGATTTTTGCTGCCATTTACGGTCCCCGCGGAGAACAAGACGAAACGGAAGCAACTACCTGTGAAGGATGTTGCAGCCGAAAGTCACACTGAGAGGAAGGCCGAAAGATTTCAGTCTGCTGGTGGCCGTAGAACGCCTCTCAACCCACTGACGCTTAAGGACCATGTTTTGTACGATCAGATCTCGACCTCTGGACACATGGTAGAGCACTGCTGGCCAGCGCTACTTGCCGCTTCCTCCACGTATCTTAACGCGACTTTGGACTCTGAGAATTATCACGCCTTAATCCGATCTTTCCAAAAGTTTACTCAAATCGCTGGTCTTCTCAATCTTGCAACTCCCAGAGATGCATTTTTGACAACCCTTGGTAAAAGCGCTGTGCCACTACTAAACACTGCTGTAACATCTCCTCAGACCAACGGACAAGATGTCGCATCTCTAGCAGGAGATCTGACCGACAGTGACCGTGACTCAAGTCCAGCACCGAATAGCAAGCCTCGCCAGCCTCGGAAATCGATGGAATTGTCATTTCATACGTTAAATACCCGACATCTCCTCTGCTTAAGAGCTCTCTTGAATCTAGGCATTGCTTTGGGTCCTGTGTTGCAGCAATCTTGGACGATTATCCTCGAGACCCTCCAGCAGGCAGATCTGATAATTATTCTCGCCGCACCGGGTCGACGAAGACAGAGCAGACGATCAACAGGTGGACTAGAAAAGGATTTTATCTCGGAAAATGGAGATGGTGCTGATGATTTGAGATTAGAGATTACAGCTGCTGAGACTGCTGCATCCAGGCTGTTTGAAAGTACGGCTGACTTGCCCAATGAAGCTTTCATGGATTTTCTGAACTGTATCTGCTCTCTACTTCCGGTCGGCGATGTCTCATCAGAAGGACAATCTGTTGATGGGCTACTCAATGCAAACCCTGCGGTACGGAAGCATCAGAAAGCACGCAGCGTATCCCGTGTTGCCATGGACACCAATTCAGCTGGCCATAGCACAGTGTTCTTGCTGGAAAAGATCGATGACACTATCCAGAATAATGTCACGAGGATGCTTCAACCAGAGACGACGGAGACCGGTTGGGACTTCCTTTTAGAGAAACTTACCGGTATTCTGAGGAGCACCATCTTACTCTCTGACGTTCGCATCAAAGCAGCGAAAGCTTTAGATGAATTAATTGTAATTGTGGCGGTCTCTGAAGAGGAAATGTCATCAGAAGAGCGTGACGCTGTCAGAGGTAGAAGCTTGAAAGCTTTGGCCAACGAAGTCGCATGCCTCAGTGTTTCCGAAGCGCAGAGTACAAAATCCTTGCAGAGCTGCGAGGTTGAGATACACCGACTCTCATTGGAAGCTTTGCGGTCAATCCTCGAACACTGTGGTGACTCACTTGAGATTGGATGGACTAGCGTTCTTAGAATCATCAACAGCATTTTCGCTCCACCAACAAGTGACCATGCGACTGTTGCAACATCGGCTCATCTCCGCTCGCAGAAGCTTGTTACACCTGCGTTTGGATCATTACAGCTCATTTGTTCCGATTTCCTAAGCTCCGTCCCGCCTTCGCATATTCTGTCCTTATTAGACACCCTGCATTCCTTTAGCTCTCAAGATCAGGACTTGAACATCTCCCTTACTGTGAGTTCCAGAAGCTAGCCAAGTCTGCATTACAACTAATACATATAAATCAACAGACAGCCACGCTCTTTCGAAACGTTTCGGATTTTTTACAACGCAATGGCGAAAGGATTGACACTAAATTCCTGAACACGGATCATCCGACAGAGGCTGACTTGAAGCGCTGGGCAAACGCTCATGCTGACGATCATTCGACCCAAGCCTTGTGGTTATACCTGCTGCTACGTCTAACGCTGCTATCCACCGATAGTAGGCTCGAAGTGCGCCACAGTAAGTTTAGGAAAGATGATGCCCCAGATTTTCAATTGATGACACAGATCTTTAGGTGCCCTATACACACTATTCAGAATCTTCGACGCTTGTAGCGATCAGTTGCCAGCCACAGCTGTACAAATATGTTTCAACATCATTCTAGTGAAATTGCTCGAATCAAATGAATTGCGACGCCAAACGTTAGAGACGTCTTTTCAATCTGATCGTAATAACGACTTGGCATATAGCTGGAACGAGACAGCAATTGTTGAGATTGATGGTCTATCGGGCTTGTTTGCTCAATGGCTGGATACTTACAAAGCCAACAAATTACTTGCCCCAATGTTTCAAGAATTCTTTGGGCAACTTGTCGGCTGCTTAAAAAGGCAGTCATTGACTGTCAGCAACGCTGTCTTTACTGGGATGAGCAAGATTCTTGCTGAGATTGAAGGCCTCGAAAGCCTAGGAAAACCTCTATTGTTCAAAGCGTGGCAATTGTGGAAGGACTGTAATCCCGTTTCTCATGCCGACGATTCGAAAAGAAAGAACGGTAACCAGGACGCCATCATGGCCTACATCCTTTGCTTAGGGCAGCTCTTACGCCTGATAGGGCAGGACCTTCAACTTGACCAAACGCGCACAGTCATGCTGCAACTACGGGCCTGCGTTATTGGATCGAATGCTGCAGCTTACAGTACGGATATTGATCGTATGACGCCTGTGCAGGAACTCGTACTAGAAATCCTCAAATCGATACCGACCAACACCCCAGAGCTGACATCAGTACTAGTCGGATCTGTTGACGGTTTCGTGACTCTAGCTTATGAGCAGAAAGATGAAACAGTGAAAGCGCAAACGTATATTGCTCTATCCAAAGCTGCCATGGATCTTCTCCAATCTTGTATTGCTAAGCATATTGCAAGGCCTGATATCGATGCCACAGATCTAGTTACTAAAGCCTGTTCTGCCCTCGCTATACCGTTACACCTCAAGTACAAGTGGCATATCGAAGGGAAAGGACTATCACCCTGGCAGAAGGCTACCTTGACGGCACTCGCAATACTAGAAGTCTCCATGCCTATCATTCACGCCTCCCAAAATGACACAGAACCAAGCTCGCCATTCTGGGAAGTGGTCGTGGAAATCGGTGATGGTATTGTAGCGGCTGATTGTCAAGCATACACCCGTTCGAAAGAGATCCCCAAGGATCAGGTCTTTGACGTTGATGCTTTCAAAAGGTTACAGAAGCTTGTCATACCTGCCCTTGGGTCAACATCGATAGCCGATGTCATACGACGGAAGTACGCGGACTCTATCTTTACGAGCTCGATGATCCACGAACCCCATCCAGATGACCTCGCTAGGCCAGATCAGGAGCTTCTTGAAGGCTTACGAAGCACACACATTGGCCGAGTCCAGAATCTTCCGCCTTCGCCTCGATCTCAGCTTAGCTACATACTCCTCGACGAGCTCTTCGACCTCGTCGCTGTTCAGGATGGCTCGCTTGAGCGTGTACGACTGGCACAAGCAGCTGCTCCTTATCTGATCTTGCGTACAGGTCTCACGCTCAAAGCATACATCATGGACCAGCCTCTCAGAGGCCGTATGCCCCAGCCATGGTCGCAAAAGAGCGAAATGTTACACGTTTTGCGCAAATTAATCGATTTGGACTCTGAACCCAAAGCCATACCTGCTACCGCTCGGGTCAACTCGGAGCATAAAAAGCATTTGCATAGACTGTATCCGTTGGTGACGAAGGCGTTAAAGGCTGCTTGGAGGGACGAAGAAATGACAAATGCATTACGGGAGGTATTAGACGCTGTGGGAGATGACTTTGGGCTATGAATAGACTTGATCATGTCTTAACATCTCCCATCTGCAAAAGACACCTTTGCTCTTCATTTCAAAGTAGTGTTATCATCGCTCTGCAGAAGCAGAAGTAACGATTAATGCTGAAGGCATTCGTACCTACAAGATAGGCTAGGGCGGCCTTCGGCCGCGCAATATATGTGCTCGGGGCGTAAGATGTCTACTTTACGCGGCAGAGATGACTTTCCGCCACCCACGGAGAGATTTTTTATATGGTTGCACGGTCAGCCCGTAGCTACCTTCCGCATGCATTCTTGAATGTCACAATGTGTAGCGGCGGGGCGGCCTAAGAAAAGCCGCCAAGCCGCGCTAGTTATGCAAGATGCTCTGAAATCGCAGGTTGAGGCAAGTCATACAAAATGGATGATATTCCTCTCTTCCGATAGGTGAGGTACTGTACGGCTCACAAATCCCTGCAGTCGCTCCCAACAAGTCTTATCAAACAGTTGTGGCGGTGTAAGATTCTGTTACCATGGAGTATCTTGAAGTACATTATCACTGGCATCTTCCCGGACCCATTGGCAGTGAACTTCTTCAAGTTTTTTGATAGCATCTCTCTCACACTTTCGTTGAGAATCCCTAAGTCTACTTATAAGAAAGAGCTAGAGTGTTTAATGCTTTTCCAGAGGGACTAACTGGGACTAGCCAGCCAACAATGGACTCGAATACTTCGGCATTACAATTCACCGCCCTGCTCGCAGGCGTGCTTGTGACCCTAGTATTCCTGCTGTACCGGGCTGCTTTGCCAAAGCCCATACCTGGAATTCCATGTTCTCGATATTCCATCGATCGACTCTTCGGTGATGTACCAGATGCACTCAAGTACCATGCCAAAACCTCCGAGACAGTTGCGTTCCTCGCCTCGAGGTGCGAAGAGCTCAAGTCGCCCATCGTTCAAGTCTTTGTGCGGCCGTTTTCTCGGCCCTGGGTTGTACTCGCTGATAGCCGCGAGTAAGTACGATGGAGCCACATATAGTGATAAGTTTGGAGAACCTGAGATGCTGATCGCCCAGGTCCCAGGATATAATGGTCCGTAGGACTCGAGAGTTCGATCGCTCTGGCTTTCATAGCGATCTGCTCGGGGCTGTTGTACCTAATCGTGAATGATCCCGAGTGCATTATGTTTGTTCATTGGCTGATGAGATGGAGATAGATCGTAAGCTTTTCAGATGACGAGTGCAGAAGACGAGCTCACTCATGAAAGAGGTCGTTATGCGAACGAATGATCAGTGGCGTCACAATCGAAGGCTAATTAATGATGCAATGTCTCCTCGATTTCTCAGCAAGATCGCTAGTCAGCAGGTCTACAATCAAGCTTTGAGCCTGGTCGAGCTGTGGCGGCAGAAAATGCGGTTAAGCAAAGGTCACGCCTTTAATTTACGTGCAGATCTTCAATTGTGCACAGCTGATTCTATCTGGGCCACAACGTTTGGAGACGATATCGCTGCATGCAAAGTGCAAAGCGAATACCTGAGGAGTCTTGATAGCATCAAATTACTCGAAGACGAAGAGGCCTTGGCTCAGTTTCCCGCCAAGCCAAACCCAGACGCTTACGCTGCCTGGAAAGCGATTAGTGAGAGCGGTGAAATTCCAATGAACTCTCCACTTGGACGCCATCATCACGTAAGCTCGGCAAAGCAAGATGAAAAAGCGACTAACATTGTTCTCTATAGTGGTTCGCCGTCACATTTTTCCCTTACTTACGCGGAGCCATCTCACTCAAGAACAATATTGTCAAAGACAAGGTCCAAAAGGCCTGGGAAAAAGCCAAAATTGATGATGCCAATGAATCCAATGCAATCGATTCCATCGTTGATCTTGTCATCGATCGCGAAGTCGCATTGGCCAAGAAGGAAGGCAGGGTGTCAGAGCATGATTCGAAATATGTCTACGATGAGCTCGCCGGTTTCATGATCGCGGGAGTCGATCCTACAGCTACGAATATGGGCTGGGGTCTGAAGTATCTGGCGAAGCACAACGACGTACAGACCAGACTCCGAAAGGATCTACGAGAGGCCTTTCCTAGCGCTTTACAAGAAGGCAAACCCCCCAGTGCGAATGATGTTACCAAAGCTCGTATCCCATACCTGGATGCTTTTATCGACGAGGTATTGCGCCATAGCGGCGGTCAACCAACCAACGTTAGAGTCGCCCTTAGCGATACTGAGATTCTGGGGCATCATATTCCCAAGGGAACAGATGTTTTCATGCTGGTCAATATATCCCCCAAGCCTCTATTGAGCATGCTCTCCCCTTCATATGTGCTGGTCATGCCATGACCAGCCTCTTTTGACAAATCCAATGCAAGCTCCAGATACTAACCACACAAACAGACGATGGGCCCGAGCTACAAGTCCCCCGCCTTGCCTATTGACGAGAGTATCCGAAGCCAAAGTTCTCGCGAATTCAAAAAAGATAGCGAGAAATGGGCTCATGAGGACCTCGGCAGCTTCAACCCCGACCGCTGGCTGGTCCGAAATGAGCAAGGCGAGATTGAGTTCGACAGTCGCGCGGCTCCGATGCAAGCGTTTGGTGCTGGTATGAGGGCATGCTATGGTACGTACTCGTTTGTGTCCTTCGTCTATTTATTGTTTGCCATTTGCATTACGGCAAGCCATCATTATTGTTTCTCACCATGTGCACAGGAAGAAAGCTTGCGTACCTCGAAATGCGCATCATATACGCGCTTGTTATCTGGAATCTAGAGGTCCTACCGCCGCCGGAAGCTTTGTTCGATTTCAAAGCAGTTGATAAACTCTCGCATCAACCGCAAAATGTGTATATGAGGTTCGACGTACCGAAGTAGGGGGAGACAACGAGACTGCTCGGGGTCCTTTCGCTTTTCTATCTCTTTAGAAAACCATGTAACGGAATAGCGCACTGGCGATAGCGCGGAGTGGGGGCCTGGAGCTGCCAAAACGGCCGATCAATATATCTTCTGTATAGCTTTATTTTCCCGCTTCCTATGACCTCCAGAAGAGCACTAACTACTTATTATTTACCTTCTTGCTTGCGGTTTTTGCTTGCTCGAAAGCTTTTTACCTATTTACCTACCTAGTGGCGAAGCTGCTTCGTGAGCTGCTTGAAGAAGCTGCGCGGAAATATGCTTAATAGAGCTCTGTGAATAGCTTCAATTGATTTGTGCCACCCTGTACTGCATGTACTACAATACAGATTGTACAAACTGCACTGTATTGTTTTCTACGCTGTTTTTTACCCTTCGAGCCTTTTGTTCTACTGGTTCTTAACGTTGTATATGAATTGCTTGCAAATCTAAGTCTATTGCAAATGCATCTCTTCAACTTCGCTGGAACAAAGCTAAATCTAATGTCGTGAAGATCCATGTCAGAATGCCTCCAAGTGACTCATCTCATCACGTTCCATCCGTGAAAACACCCTAATCCATTACTCCTCCACTTCTTTGAGAGCGGTCAGGACGACATCGTACAAGCGTCCCGACCTGATCGACTCGTAGACCCGCGTGTTGTACAGCCCAATGCTCGGCGTGACACCGTCCAGCGTCGCGGCCTCGGTTGACGCCAGGTGCTCCTCGCCCAAGAACGGAACGCCGAGGTCCTCTCTAATGAAGCGGTACATGCGCTGCGAAGCCGGGCCAACGTACGGGGTCGCGTCGGGCGGGGCGTCCTTCCGGCCCTCGATCTCTATCGCGCGCAGGTCGAGCGCCTGACACAGCACCAGGAGGTGCGCCGAGGCGATCTGGGACAGCACGTCGACGGCCTCGAGCGTATAGCGGGCGGACACAAGCGCTAGGGAGTTGAGAGACTGGTTGCCCATTTCGGCCGTCTGCACATGCGATCCGACGGGGTTGGCCAGAAAGCCCAACTCGGACGTTAGGCCGGCAACGACGACGTCGAGCCCCTTGAACAGGAACGAGTCGTTGGCATCGTCGGAGCACAGATTTGGCGGCAGGCCCCAGCTGGTGGTCGGGTTGATCATCTCGGTGCACTGGGCGAAAAGCATACGGCCGATGCTCTGCAGGCCCTGGCGCAGCTTCTCGGCCGCCGACGTGACGGCGCGCGCCTGGAAGTTACCGCCGTGGAACACGCGGCCTGTCGCCGTTTCGATCAGCGGGTTGTCCGTCACCGAGTTCAGCTCGATTGTCAGCTGGTCGTGCGCCAGACAGAAGTCTTCCAGCACGGGGCCGATCCACTGGCTGGCCGTGCGTATCGAATAGCGGTCCTGCCGGAGCGTCGCCTCGTTCTGGCTATCGTGCCGGTTCAGCAGCTGCGACCCGTCAAGGAACGCTTTGATATTCCGTGCACTGTCCACCTGCCCAGGGTGCGGCCGCACTTGCGCAATGAACGGCTCGAAGCTCTCGTCACTGCCACGCAGCGCCTCCACGCTCATCGCCGTCAGCACCTGCGACAGCGCTGCGAGATTAAGGGACTCATGCGCCGCGAGAGCCGCCACCCCGGCCGACACAGCCGTGCCGTTGACGATGGCGAGGCCTTCTTTGGCATGCAGACTGATGGGTGCTATGCCGGCTTCCTCCAGGGCGACATCGGCTCTCGTCACTCTCCTAGCGCCCTCGACGTCCCGTGGACCAGCGGAGGCCGTAGCGGAGGACTTGCCTTGCATCACGGCGCCGATCCACGCGAGCGCGCTGAGGTCCCCTGATGCCGAGATGCTCCCACGGACGGGAATCCGTGGCACTATATCCTTATTCAAGAGTTTGACCAGGGACTCCGCGATGTCGACCCGAATGCCCGACGCACCGCCGGAGAGGGAATTGAGGCGGATGATCATGGACGCCCGCGCCCATGACTCCGGCATGCAAGTAGCGGCGAGCGGGTCGTTTAGCGGAAGCGCAGTTTGTACCCGCGTGCGTTGTCGTTGTTCTTTTAGGTTCTTGCTGGGCTCGACCACGCCATTACTTTGGCTAGGGTGGGTAACGCCGTTGCTTTGGTCAGGATGGGTTACGCCGTTGCTTCCATTGCTTTGGCCAGGATGGGTCACACCGTTGCTTTGATATAAATGTCCATTGCTCTTCAGGACGGGCTGCTGCTTGCCGTCCGCAACGATTCCGCACGTCAGATGACTGATCAGGCTCTGCTGGACCCTCTCAACGTCGTTGGATCTCGTATCAGCGCTGCCCCCGAATCCCGTGTTGACGCCGTATATGACATTGCCTTTGGCGACCTTCTCTGGGATGATCTTGCTGCACACTTGGATGGCGTTGATGGACTCGGATGTGAGCTCCACATGTTTTAATTGTCTCGAGACTTCCACCACGTTGGCGATGGTCAGGCTCCTTCCGTCAACGGCCAGAGTCGCCTTGGTGGGCAATGAAGGATCACGCCATTGTGAGAGGACTAAACTTGTGAATGAGGGCATTGAAGGGGCCATGTTGATCCAGAACAAGGCGGGCAGTCAGAGATCCAAGGGAAAGGAGGGGACGATGATAGTACCTTTGTTCTACATCCTTTTCCATTTGAAGATAACAATTTATAACATTTACCAAAGACTTCAACTGCTTAGAAGCGTCATCGCAAGTACCATGAGCAACTGTCACATCCGAGCTGGCTTTCCCCTACTCTGCATAACTAGTTTCATGAAGGATTCGATGAGTAAACGAGTATGTCAGCCGCCAGGGGCTGGTAGGAGAGTGGGTCCAACTTCCTGTATGCGCCACAAAAGGCTTGATCCTTGGGCTTAGCCTGCTTACGCTCCTGTATTCATCCCGGGCGTCTCCCACATCACATAGAGAGAAGGCAAGCAATCCTTGAAATGCCCACATATACATCGCTAGCTGCCGAATAGAGTACGTATGGGTAGGCCTTACATTATGCAGGTAAGCTCAAATAAGCATAGCGGGGCAAGTAAAATCCTCAGGTCAGACCACAGACCGCTGAGCGCCTTTCGAGCCATGCATAGACCGATAACGAGATATGACACTCCGCCGTCATCCCGTCCAAGGTTACCTTCCGATATTGCAGATCGGTCCCGTGTTAGGCCACTTGCTATCTTGGCTATCGTACTGATACTTAGCCTGAACGAACGACAAGCTCTATCGTTTGCTAGGGGACTACAGTCGGCGAAGGAAAATAGTTTAATGAACTTCACTGTTATCAAGCAAATGCGGTACCGAGAAGACCGAATCTGTATGACGCATCACTACTTGGTCGAAGAATGGCCTTTTGGGGATTCATGATGTGCCTTGGCTACCAATCACCAGATCGGCTAATCCTGACCATTAGAGGCTCTAGTTACATAGGCTATTTGTAGATATGTTAATAGTCCATAATACTCCTATGTTACAAAAGTTACAGGCTGGATGACTCTCTTGTCCCTTCGATACGATTGTGGGATTTGTCTCCATATTCATGAGTCTTAGTAAATATTTTCCACGCCTCTCGTCCACTTTCTGCAGCGTCGTACTCCCAGAGCCACTTGAACAGCTCACGATCTGCGCCCGCACGAAGTTTTGCATCGCGTTTCTCCTGATCTGGGCCATCGGCAAGAGCAAACATGGCCTTCTGGTCTAACGTGCGATGTCTGACATCCGAAGCTCGGGGTTTGCGAACCTCCTCGAACACCCTAAGGGCGTCCGGAATTTGGTCACGTCCCACCGGCAGGCTGAATATTCCTCCGAGAACTCCTGCATCCTCGAAGGCCTGTGCGGCACCCTGTGCGCTGAAGAAGAGTCAGTCAGTTCCATAATGAATGAAGAGGCTATGGTTATACTTACAGGCATGGCAGTATTGCGTGAGCAGCGTCGCCAATCAGTACGAAGCGCCCACTCTCATGGCGCCATTGGTTCGGCTCATGGATCTGGAACAAAGTCCACTTGGTGCAAACAGACCCTTCCACATTGATAAGCTCATGAAGTACTGGGTCCCAGTCAGAGATCTTGCTCCTGAACTCTTCTAGGTCTGCTCGCTGCGGCCCGTACATAACCTTGCCACTTCCACTCTCGGCATATACCAGGACCACATTAAGCATATCGTGCTGGATGAGGTACGAGACCACGTGTCCGCCTGGTCCCATCCAAAAGTTGACACTAGATCGTTTTTTCAGGTCCCAAGCTAGATGGTCTTCAGTTATATCTGCTACAGGGACAGAAATCCGGTAGACGACATCGCCAGGACTGTAAGGAGGGTCCGCATGGCCCAACAGGATACCCCTACAGCGGGACCTCTCTCCGTCAGCACCCAGGATCACGTCTGCTTCATGAACCTCGCCGGTGGACAAACGAAGGGAGGGTTTGCTGAAATCGATCTCTTTGACGTCGCTGCCAAGTCTGACCCTCATCTTATGCTTCCTCGTTCCAGACAACAAGGCTCTCAAGAGATCCGCACGATGAATCACGATGTAAGGGGCCTTGTCGACCAGCCTCGGATCGGACACGGGCGGAGATTGCGAGAGCACGTCTCCTCGATAGGAGTGGAACGTCCCGGCTTCTGGTCGATCAGCGTACTTGAGGACCTCTTCAAGAACGCCCCAGTGTTGGAGCATACGCGTAGCATTGGGTGACAACTGTATTCCAGCGCCAATCTGTTAAGCTAAGTTAAGATAAGCTCGAATGTTATAACGAAAAGCATGGGATTACTTCTTGTAGCTTAGAACTACGCTCGAACACTGTTACGCGGTGTCCAGTCTGAGCAAGAGCCAGTGCGGAAGCCAGTCCACTGAGACCGCAGCCCACGACTAGGACATGACACTTGTACGCCATGTCAGAAAGTGAAGGTGATATTTCCTTATAATTCCATAAGAATTTTGAAAATTGGTACTGGGTATTTTCAAAACAGGTACCTGGCGGGGAAAGAAAATACCGACTTGGAAAATACCAGCAGGGCGAAAGTAACTGTTAAGTAATCTGATCCACATGAATTTGTAGAACCCATTCCGCGTTTCCCGTGCTGACAACAGAATTGTGGACCCTGCGAACTCTATTATTTGTAAGCCAGGATCATTTAGAATCCATTGTGCATTTAGAGGCAGCCATAGTACTTCAAGTCTGTTGTTTGTCAGGGTGCCAAATGATTAGTTGTGATAATACAATCCATGAATACACGCCTCACCGGAGCAGAATCTAGGTATCATCGAAGTGAGCAATAGGGAGTATGGAAAGGAATCCTGTCTATCTATGATCAAGAAAGAGGCTTAATCTACCGGAACATAATGGAATGGGCAGTCAAGCCATTCTATCGGGGGGGTGTGTTGTGGTTGTGTGATGAATCAAGTTTCAGGGAGGACATAAGCTGCTCGATCACAGATCGTTGTGCCCACCTTTGTATATCGAGTAATCATACAAAGGCAGGGACAATTTCAGCTAAGCTTATCGTCGAAGACAATTTACTGCGATAGCTAATGTTATCCCACCCCGCGAGGTCATCCTGGGCCCAGGAAGCCTGCAGTAGTCCTTTACAGTGATTAAAAGATCGCGACGAGCTCAGCTTCTCCGTCCTGAGGATGACATCGAGGATAACGGCCCGTTGTTCATCAGTTCGCGACTCACAGCCAATGATGTAAATGGGAAATTGCTGTTTACAGGAGCTCAGCCGGGGCAAGATAGCAAAGGCTTGTTCGATTTGCTGTTGCGTCCTAATGGGTTGGTCGATTAGGCCTTCGGCACTTCGATTGAGATACAAGAGCATAGCAAGCTGGTATAGCTTCATCACCAACGTCGCATTATCGCTATCCTCTGTGACTTTTGGTATTGGTAGGCTCCTGATTCTCCAATCCAACACTTCTACGAAGCTCTTATGATCATGCACGTTGTCGCTCGTTTCTGGCGAGATTGCGCTGCTGGATACTGTATCACATACTTGAGACAGCAGGTTTAGCATGGAGAGAATGGGCGGCGGAAGATTGGAAATCTGGAATGTTAAACATCAGACCAACACGTCATGTAGTCATATATTCGTCATATACGAACCTGCGGACAGAAGTGATCTGTCGGAGTGAATGGGAGCTCCGGGGCCCCTTCTCTTTTCCAATGCAGTAGTGAAAAGCGAGCGGGAACATCATGGTAGTGCAGCCAGTCAAGCAGGACGGCCACATCAGAGCTGAACTGAAGTAGTGTTTTAATAGAGGACGCGTTGATGACTGTCTTGACACCGTCGAGGTATTGCGTCCATTGACCTGAAGTGCAGGATGCCTGGTGAACCTCAAATGAACAAAGCAACATCCCCGTGCTAATATGCTGAATAGCCCCAATCGCCCCAAAACTCGGCTCGAAAGATCCTTGCGCCAGGCTTCCCAGAGCAGCGATTTTTGCTTCGACGGCTTGGGATTGTAAGCCGTAGCGATGTAGCGAAGAAAAGGCTATCAGCGCCTGGAATAGTGCCGCAGCCGAGGCCGTCTTCCCTTCCAGGCTAAACCGAAGCAGGATGTTTCCGAGGTTAGTGGTGTCTTGACCAAAGGTAGCCAGGGATGCGGACGCTACACAGCAGACTACACGTGGCGTACATGGACCTGTCAGTACTCCCTTCCAATCTCTGACTAAGCTCGGTAGGTAGCTATGCGGGATGTACGCAACATACAGTATTCGAGCAGGTCTGAATCAAGAGTCTCCAGCTCAGAAGGGTTCCAGCACGTTGATCCGTCCAGCAAAGACAGGGTTCGTACCGGGACAGAGCCTGTCAGGTTGTGGTACAACTCCATATCCCAATGGGTTGTGTGAACAAACCGTGCATCTGAGATTCGGCCCTGCGTGGGAGACGACGGAGACGACTGGGAGACGACAGCACGCCGACGATCGTTGGCACCCGGCCAGGATAGCTTGAGATTATGCCACTGGCATTTTCGATTGGATTGAGAGCAGTTTGTACAGTTCGGCTTGGTGCGATCGCAAGTGATGGCACGACCTAGCCCGATTCAGTGGGCTTACTAAGTCTCCTGGGGCCGCGTCCACCTACCTTTACACGTGGCACAGCCGCTGAGCACAGGCATGTAGTGCTGAATGTTCCG
This sequence comes from Parmelia sp. 050094, assembly GCA_018257885.1. Taxonomy (NCBI): domain Eukaryota; kingdom Fungi; phylum Ascomycota; class Lecanoromycetes; order Lecanorales; family Parmeliaceae; genus Parmelia; species Parmelia sp. 050094. Next base: position 139,876 of record JAEUBB010000021.1, on the reverse strand, counting down.
GGTTGGATACCTGCAGTGCATAAGAACAGGACCCGGTGGACGCTCTTATATTTGTAAAGTTGCCATTTGCACGGTTTCGACGTTACACTGCCTTAGCGAACAAGGGAAGCTGACTGTGTCATGTAGTGGCAGTCAAGTACGCTTTCTGTGAGATGTTCAGGGTTGGATACCTGCGGTGCATAAGAACAGGATTCGGTGGACGCTCTTATATTTGTAAAGTTGCCTTTCTTCACGGCTTCAACGTTACACTACATTAGCGAACGCCATTCTGCACGGCTTCGACGTTACACTACCTTGGTGAACATAGGAAGCTGACTGTGTTTTGTGTGTGTGTGTGTGTGTGCGCGTGAGAAATACTTGTAAAGTATTTGGTTGGTCATGTTGTTTAATCCGAAGCTTCCAGAGCTGGCGATTAAATGCCGCACGGAAATAGGGCTGGCAATGCACGCTCTGACACAAGTTAACCATTTGAAGGACTTGACAAAAGGCAACCATAAATTTTAGCAGTTGCAGAATTTTCATGAAATCTTGGCATTCGCGCTTGTAGTGGATTTGTATCAGCGACCGATGCAATAATCAAAACAACTATTGCTCTATACCCTATCATGGTAAGCATTATCGTATCAAGACCACTCAGCGAGAGGTCCCGGTTTCTGCTATCGCTAGCGGACGCGATGGTGCTACTCTGGATCATCCTCCCCGTGATATGTCAAGACATTTGATAGAAAAGCAGAGCCCCGTTGGCGAGAATCTACGAGCTCAGTACCCAAAAAAATGGAGGGATGACAAGAACGATAGGATGGATAAGATGTCTGACATTCTAACCCAACAAGCAGAGTTTAACCTACTACAGAGTACCTCACAAGCAATCGCTACTCGTCCTGCCCCACCACCGCCGATACAAAGTCCGCAACCTTATTGGCAATCTCAGTATACTCCTCCGCCCCCTTTTCCTCCTCCTCCTCCTCCTCCTCCTCCTCCTCCTCCTCTCCTAACATCAGTGTCCACTCCACCCCCGGCTCCAGCGGGGCGCTCCTCAAGTCCCATCGCCCCGAACGAGGAAGAGTCGATCCTTTATGACTACTGGAAATGGAAAGCGCGGAAGCTGAGGAACGCGGAAGCTGTAGCTCGACCAAGTGATACAAGAGCTATTGTCGAGAGAGGGTTGTGGACGGTAGAGGATATGAGGAAGATGGCAGATCCTGAATCTAGGCTATACCAAACGGCCATTGCAAAGGGCCTGCCGGACGGCTTCACAAGACAATTCCGCAAAGACATATCGATATCCAAACCTGTTCATCGTACGATAGGGTCGCGGAATCAACTAAGGCATGATGGCAAAGAAGGTGGTTTTGTACGCGAGGAATAGGATTCATACATTCTTATGTTGAAGCTCGGGAGTCACTAAGATGGTGGAAGCAATGGTTTTTGATTACATATGAACATATAGTTATCAACGTCTTTGGACAATGTTATTAGGTATTATAAGTCATCTTAGGAGTCCTTTGAACAAGTATCTAGACAGTGTCGCTGTCGCTGAAGAATGCCGACGAGGTGGAAGCTAACACGCACCTTGGCTTCTAAAGCTCCGCCTAGGAAAGTCAAAAACCCTCTAACAGCTTAACCTTTATTCTTCCTAGTCTCCTTCTTCTGCCCACCTTGTAAGCCCCCGACAGTAAGCTTCGACATCACCCTCAAAATGGTAGCCTCCGGCGCAATGTCGAAAGTGTTGCGTGGCCGCCCGATCACACCCACTATACTCAATAGCATACCAAAGAAAACCTCCAAAGTCCCCTTCAAATTGCGGGCCCAATCTTCTGAAATAGCGTCTTATGCACGCTGTTACGAGTGTGCTAAGTACTTAGGGTAGCAACACTCTGGAACAACGTTATTTCGGCCTTAGTATACCTCCCTTATATTCTTTATATAATAGTCTTTACTCCTTAGACTTAATTTATTTATTATATACTACTATTAATCTAATCTAGTTATAGTTCTAATATTAAATTAAGTCTTACCTCCTTATTACGCTTATATAGATAATTAAGCTAAAAGAATTTATTTATAGTAATATTAATATTTCTAAAAGATAAAAGAAGTTACTATCTTAAAAGTATCTCTCTTATATAAATATACAATTAGTAGATCTAAGTTATACGAAACTATTAATAAGCTTATTAATAAATAAGATTAAAGAAGCTATAGCTAAATAATTAAAAGAATTCTCTCTCTAATCTTAAATTTATTTAAACTCGCTAATCTTATATTATTCGTATTATCAACTATAAAGTCTCTATAATATCTCTTAATATTAATTTAAAAATTTCTTCTTCTTCTTTATAATATTATTATAAGTTATATAATTAGTCTTATAAGTATACTTTAAGCGTATTTCTAATATAATTTAACTATCTATTATTAAAGTAGTTAAAGTTATATAACTACGTTAATAAGATTTATTAATTCTATATAAGAGATCTCTTTATTATTAGCTATTAAAAAGTCTTACTCTTTATAACTCTCTTTAAAGTAGTTTATTAAGTATTATAATTATTTAAAGTATTACTGCGCGAATTTTTATATATTCTTAATCTATTAATTTTATTTTAGTCGGTTTAAACTCTTACTAAAAAATCGATTCTATTTATAATATTAGAGAAAATTCTTAAATTTTTTTAATATTAAATTATATTTTTTTTATATTTATTATTTCTTTTTCTTTTATTACTCTCGATAGTACGCTATTATATTATATAAACTTAGATAGATTATAGGCGATATCTTCTTATTACTAGATTATATTCTATACTTTAAGCTTTTAACGCGCTTTAAGATATATCTTATTAATACTCTTAATAGATATATATCGTTATCTAGTTAAGTTATCTTTAAAATTATAAAAGATATAGTTTTAATCTATTATATTATTATAATTAAATAGTTATAGTACTTAGTAGAAGAAAACTTTAAAGACTTCTTAATAAAGTTAAATAAATTTTAAGAATAGCGAAATCTTAATATTAAGATTATTTAGCTTTATAATAATATATTAAAAAAGAACTCGAGCTATAAGAATTAATATAAGATTAAAAAGAAAAAGAAGAATAAGATTTATAATATTCTTTAAATACTCTAAAAAAAATTAAAATAATTAAGATTTTAAAATTAAAAATTATAAATATAGCTTTATTCTTATTATAAAGATACTCTATCTTTTATTTAAATCTAAGTAAATAAATATTTTAAGAAGATACTATATCTATTTATACTTAATAATAGTCTCGATTTTACTTAGAATAACTAAATTTTTAAGATAACTAATAAGCTAGAAATTAATTAGAATTATTATAAATTAAAATAATCTAAGATTATTTATATATATTCGCGAATTTAGAGAAAGATTATAAAGATTATATATATTTATATTTATTATCTTATTACTAATTCTTATTTAATAATAGAAGAGATTCTTATTAATTTAAAAGAATTCTTTAATAATCTTAATTATAAAAAAAACTACGTATAAGAGTATTATATATTAACTTAAAAATAATAGTAATAATTTATAAAGTTCTTTATAAACTTTTAATATTTTACTATCTATTTAAAGCTATTTAATAAGATAATAATTTATAATTTAAAAGAAAAGATTTAATCTTATCTCTATTTAATCTAAGTTAACTTTAAGATTAATCTTAATATAATATTTAAGCTATATAGTTATCTTATTAAGATAGATAATAAATATTAAGCTATAAAAAAGATTAAGATTATTAAGAAAAAGAACTTAACTAAAAAAATAATTTATTAAAAGATCTTTAAATAAGTATTTTTTATAATTAACTTAAGAGACTTCTATTAAAATCGTTATTAGTTCTCTAATCTCGAATAATAATAAAAAGTAATTAAGAATTACTAAGATAATTCTTATTATATCTATTATAAGTTTAATTATTTAATTATTAATTATTTAAATCGACTATCTTCTCGCTTTTTATTATATATTAATAAAATTGACGTATATATAAATAGCTATATAAATAAGAACTTAATAGACTCTAAGTATTTAGAGTTAAAAAATAAATAATTTTATTTAAAGTTATAGATTAAGATAAGATCTTAATTCTATATATATTAGAAAAGACTAAATATAAGTTATTTATAATAAAGTCTTTTTTAATTTAAAAAAGTCTAATCTTTTAAAAAGAGATCTATAATCTTTACTTTCTCGTAGATATAGAGATTATTAGATATATATTTATTAATAAATATTTAATAAAGAAGATCTATTATATTTTAGTTATTAAACTAATTTAGCTATTAAAATTTAAGCTTATTTAAGATTATAATAATTAGCTATATAAGAAGCTAATTATATACACTATTTATTCTAATCTTATTCTTTTTAGTTATAAGGAGTTAATTATATTTATATTAATTATTAATCTTAATTAGTATATAGTTATTTTAGAAAAGCTCTAAATAAATCGTTTTAAAATATTACTTAATATAGATAATAACTTTATTCTTTTTTTTAAAAATCTTATTTTTACTGCTTTTTCTTTATCTACTATCTTTTTAGTTAAGTCGCTATTCTTAACTAAAATACTTTAGAAATCTTTTTTTAAATTATAAATCCTTTCTTACTCTTAATTATTCTTAATAGATTAGCTCTTTTTAATTTATAATATAGACGTTACGTTATTTACCTCTATTATATATTAAGTAAAGAATATAGAAACTTAGTTATTTACTATATTTATAAAGAATATTAATAGAAAAATCGCGTTTAATATTATAATTAAGATAGAAGAAATAAGTCTTATATTAATTAAAATATCTACTTATAATATAAAGAAAATTAAATATAAGCTTTTTATAAAATATTATAACTTTTTAAATATTTTTAATTAATTTAAGATTAATTATCTATTTCTATATTAATTTTATAATTATAAGATTAAATTAAATAGCGATATTAGATCCTCTTAGAATTATATTTATTATATATTCTCTTATAAATTATAGAAGATTAAAAAGTATTTAATAAATAATCTATTTAAGAAATTTATTACTTTTAATAAGACTCTCTACTCTTTACTAATTCTCTTTATTTTAAAAATTAATAATAATTTATAATTTTATATAAATTATTATAAACTTAATATACTTATTAAGCGTAATTAATACTCGCTACTTCTAATTAAAAAGATAATTAGAAAGATAGATAAATATAAATATCTTATATAATTAAATATTATTATTATCTTTAATAAACTTTAAATAGATTTTAATAGTAAAGACTTTATAATCTTTATTATTACTTTAAGAGTCTATAAATATTAAGTACTTCTCTTTAATTTAATAAATAATTTAAGTATATTTTAATACTATATTAATAATATTCTATTTAACTTTTTAAATAAATTTTATTAAGTTTATCTTAATAATATTCTAATCTATAGTAAGACTAAAAAGGAATATTAAGTATATATAAAGTAAGTATTAGAATAATTATAAAAGATCGAACTTTAAATAGATATTTATAAATATAAATTTAATATAAAAAAGATTATCTTTTTAAATATTATTATATTAAATAAAGATTTATATATAGATTTTAAAAAGATTAAATATATTCTTAATTAAAAGACTTTAATTAACTTAAAAAAGATTTAGAGCTTTATAGAGTTTATAAACTTTTATTAATAATTTATTTATAAATTCTTAAAGATCGTTTATACTCTCGTTAATTTAACTAAAAAGAACGCGTCTTTTATATAAAATAATATTTATAAAAAGTTTTTTTAATATTTAAAAAATTAAGTAATATCTACTTTAATTTTTAAATATTTTAATCTTTTTTATTAAATTATTCTTAAAATTAACTCTTTTAATTATATACTTAGTAAAATATTATTTTAATATAATAATAATAAAGTACTATACTTTATAGCTTTCTATAATAAAAGTATAATTTTAGCTAAGTATAATTATTATATTTATAATAAGAAGTTACTAGTTATTATTTAATATTTTAAGTATTAAAGATTAGAGTTAGAAGATATTAATCTATTAATTTAAATATTTATTAATTATTAAGTACTAAAGATCTTTATAAAAAATAAAGAACTTATATAATATTAGACTCGCTATTTAGATATTTTATTTAAATATAACTTTAAAATTATCTTTTAATTAAGTAGATTAAATAATAAAGTTAATATTTTAATCTATATATTTATATCTACTTTAAAGAATAATAAGAATAAGAGAGTATAATATTAATATTAAATTATTTTAACTTTTAATTAAGTCTAGTTTTAAATAATTAAGATTAAAAAAAGTATCTTTAAATAAATTTATTAATTAAATTTAATTAATCTTATATATAATAAATTTTATAAAATAATTTTATAAAATTAATATAAGCTTTATAGTTAAATTTTAGAAAAATTTTAAATTATTAATAAAGTTTTCTATAAAAATAGTCTTCTCTAAATATTTAATATCTTTAAAAAGTTATATACTAAGTTAATAAGAGAGATTTATAATTAATCTTTAAGTAATTATTATAAAGTATAAAGAATTATAGATCTTCTTATCTATTACTATTATTAATTAGATTTTATATTTATTATTAAGTAATATATTTGAAATTATTATCTCTATTAACGTAGTAAGTTATTAAAAAATAAGATTAATAGTCTACTTATTCTTCTCTTAATACTCTAAAAGAGGTAATAAAGTATTATTATAGATTTTATTATTAGCCTTTTTATATTAAAAAATTATAATATTATCTATATTCTTATTAATTAATTAATTAAGAAACGTTATTATATATTCTACTACTAGAAAAATAAAGAATATTTATTAAAAGAATTAATATAGATTCTATTATAAAATATATATTAATTATATAATCTTCTTTTATTAATTATTTTTAATAGAGATTTTTAATTTATATCTATATTATAGAAAAGTCTTTATAAATATTTATATATTAAAGTTAATCTTTCTATAACTTATTACTTTTAAATTAATAATTAGATTAAGCGAGTAAACTAAGATATTAAAAGAGATTTATATATATATTATAACTATCTCTAAAATAATTAGACTAAGTAGATCTTTATAATTAAGTTTAATAATAATAATAATACTTTTTTTATAATTTCTTTTATATTATTTTATTTTAATAAGGATTTTTATTTATATATATTCTTTAATAAAAATTATATATTCTATAAGTTAATCTATAAACGACTTTAGATTAGTAAAGTAGAGAATATCGCTATTTATATAGAATAATTATTAAACTATAGAACTACTAAAATAAAAAAGATCTAAAAAGCTATAAAAGTTTAGATAAATAAGTATTATAAAAATATTATTTATAATAAAAAGAATTAGATCTAATTATTATTTAAGAATATTTAAATTAAAAGATTTATTAAGAATTTAGAAAATAAAATACTAAGTCTTTATTAAATTATTAGAAAAATTAGTAAAGTATATAAGTTAAAGCTTTTATAAAGTATAAAAAATAATTCTATATTTAACTTAAATATTCTTTATTTTATAGCGAATAATTTACTTTTAGGCTAAAAACTTAAATTATTTAGACTAAATATAATAAGTAATAACTAAAAGATCTAGAAGATAAATAATATTTTAAACTTTAAAAGATATTATAATAGACTTTAATATAAAGTTAAATAGTATAATATAGAAAGAGATAATAAATAATATTATATTAATATAAATAAGTTTAATAGAGTTTAAAAGATAGTTAATAAGTACTATTAAATTTACTTTAAGATCGTATAATAAAAAGATATTAAATTAAAATAAGATATATATAAATTATTTAAATCTAACTTTAAATCTAAATTAGTATATAATAATCGAGTTAATTATTAATTTATATTTAATTTTATATATACTTACTATATCTATAAATTTAGTTTTAGAGATCTTTATCTTATTACTATTATTATCTCTTTTACTCTTAAAAGTAGAGAATAGCTTTAATAATCTTATTACTTAATTTAATATCTTAATAAGTACTTTCTAAGCGTTTAATAATAAAATAATAACTCTCTAAGTTATAATAAATTAATAAAAGGTAACTTTTTAGTAAATCTTAATAATATACTTTTTAATAACTTATCTAATTAGTATCCGTTATTTTTAGACGTTTAAAGAGGACTTATTATATATATATAATATTTATTTATAGCGCTAAGATATCGCTATTTAAGGGGGGAGGTACTGTTACGAGTATACTAAGTATTTAGGATAGTAACACTCTAGAATAACGTTATTTCGGCCTTAGTATGCCTCCCTTATATTCTTTATACAATAGTCTTCACTCCTTAGACTTAATTTATTCGTTATATACCACTATTGATCCAATCTAGTTGCAGTCCTAACACACGCCTTCAACCTACTAAAGGTCAGTTCGATGGGATTGTAGTCTGGTGAGTAGGGAGGAAGAGACTTTAGAAGAACCCCCTTTTCCTCAACAACCTGCTTGACTTGGCGGTTCAGTTGTACATTGACATTATCCAGGCAGATAACACTGCGATGGTCAGGAAAAGGATTGCAGAGCGGTAGAAGCTCTTCAATAATCCATTCCATAAACGCCTCCCCATGGTAGATAGCCATCAACAGTGTACGCTGGTAAGATACTCCAAGTATCACCTCTCTTCATATCGTCCTCTCAGCGCGCAGCCTGGCCAATAGGGCCATACGCTAAACAGCGCCATCCAGTCTGCGCCTTGAATAGAGAGATTCGTCTATGAAAGAAAGCTGTTCGGCGGTAAAGTCCTGTATGAAAGCTTGCCAGGCTGTACGCAAGAGCTGGCTCTGAGGTCCAACGCGCTGCCCTTTTTTGTGACTGAGTCGACTTATGTACAACAATATCCCACTCCTCTGCAAGGAACATCGCGAGCTCGTCCTGATAGATCCATCGATGTTGACGTACAATTCCGAGAGCACTGTTCTTCACAGCGGTGTGTATTGCTCGCGGCCGGCCGCGCAGTAGAGAATGAGGTGGATCTGGATACCCAAGCCTTTGAATATTGCCTTTCCACCTATTACAGTCGCTGGATGGCAATGGATGCTACTGGCGATAGCAGATGGTTTCCATGCGCATGTAGTAGAGCAACGGCTTTGGACTTGGGAGGCAGTATCGATGGTATGTACAGGTATTTGGGGGGTTGGGAGGACTTGGTAGTATGTCTAAAACACCAAAGATTAGTATGAATATGGATGTACTGACTCAATACTACCTTTTCGGTCGAAAAAATAGATAAAATACGTGATATTTCTATGTAGTGTGGATTTGTCTGAGGAATGGTTACAAGCGCGAATGCCAAGATTTCGCGACAACTTTGCAAGTGCTAATTGCCCAAACAAACGCCAACCGCCGAGTTTCAAGATTCCGAGATCGCAGTTTGCTCCACGTCCAATTGCTAAAGCATAGCTCGCAAGACTTATCAACAAGTGCGAGCATAGCCCAGCGTGCCTGGTTCCCGGATTCGCATGCCTGTTCTCCTCGGATCCTGCTCGGAGTCTGACACACTGTAGTAATCATCAAAGAAGAAGAAGAAGAAGAAGTGGAAGCTGGCAGAAGTAGGAAAGGCGGCAAGTTCAAGAGAGAGATGATCTGCAAACGCTCAGGTTCTCAAATGTGGGTTGCGCATTCTTACTGATAAAGCTTGCGTTGTGTGATGCAGTGTAACGTCAGGTCTGAAGAAATGGCAAGTTCATAAAGATCAAGCAAACAGTGAAGGTCCGATAAGGCGGCCTATCAGCGGCTGGCACACCAACTTTACGTCCGCGCCCTGACATCATGATGCTTACAAAGTAATATCATAATCCTCAAGCCGCGTGGCGCCGCCACCGCTCCGAAAGAGCTCTTTTGAAGCTGAAGATTGGCGATTTTGCAGCTTCGATAAAGGCTCATACCTTAAAAATTGATTGATAATCCCACAGTCCTGGACTTTGCTCTCGGAAGCTGGGTGCAAGAAATTCACCCTTGGTGGAAGCCTAATGTGTCCGGACGGCCAAATATACGCTCTAGAGCGTAAGCTGAGCTGATAACGACCTCAGCCCGAGGCTTCCAATCTGGGCTGAGCCTCAGCCACGGCGCCAGGGCTCGCATCTGTTGTACGTGAAGAAGTTGTGAGCAACCTTATTCTGGCCGAGCTAAAGAACCAAAGATAATAAAGAGGATAAGTTTTCTTCTGAAACACCGAGCTTAATAATTAAAAATTAGGTATGATCTATTTAGCTTCGCCAGAATAATATTGTTTGGCCAGAATACGTACTAAAACACACCCTGGCCATCCGCAAACGACTCTGGGCTAAGATGCGCTGAGCTCCAGTACGAGCTGAGCTATTCTTAGCAGCCCAGTCAGCTCGAGCTACAGCTCACTCTGGGTAATTTACAGCTCTGGTTGTTTGGATTAGGTGGAGATTGGAGTATAGTACTGTCTGGTATCAATTATACCATCTAACATCCCAAGGTGAAACCCGGGATTCAAACTCTTCACTGTATACCAGATAGCATTGGAATTAGTGCAGGAGCATGCGTTATTATCTTGCAAGCTGCAGGGACTTCGGCTATCTGGAATAATAACCCGAGACCACGGCCATGTGCGATAATAAGCTAGGAACGACAGCCTCGGGCCTCATTCGTAGCCGAACTCGTTATGAAGCATGGCTTTACCAATCAGGCTTGGTCTGGCTGGAAGCCTGGAATTCGTATCCAAACTGGGGAGCGACGATCACAAGATCTTCCAGCCGTCAGCCACAGGATCAGTCGTCCCGTCCGAACGTGATATGCTGATGGGTTGTGACTTTGAACGGGCTGGGATTGATGGTGGCGTCCCAACGTTGCTTTGCTGATGGGCACTGGCTCGGAAAGGAGGGAGACTCCGAGCGGCGCGGTAATGGACTCAATCCTGAGATTGAAATTGGTCGTAAGCGGAAGGCGAGGGTTTCAGTGACATTGCTGAATCAAGACTACAAAAGGCAGACACGATGCCTGTTGTGTCGATGGAGAAAGAGAATTGCATTCCACATCTTACCGTTGTTGCTATAGCACGATCGAAACGAAGCAGAAATGGTCATTACCAAGTCCTTGATCGTGGCTTATGGCCTCGCCCTCCTGCCGGTGCTCGTGAGCAGTTCTCCCATCGTGCCTCGTTATTTCCAGAGAAATCTGTTCTCGCGAGACAACATAACTGCAAGCACGGTCAAGACTGAACTGGGCCGGCAACTTTCAAAAGGCTCGCTGATCTTCGGACCTGATAGCGCCTTATATCCAAATGCCACAGAAAGATGGAACACTCGAATCACGCCTGATGCTCAAGTTGTCGTGCAACCAGCAGCCGAGTCCGATCTAGCACAAATTGTGAGTGGCCTACTCGGGAGGTTGTTGAGAATTTGATGACACTCCTGCTGACTCTAGTCAACATAGGTCAAGTACTGTAATGATAATAGCTTCGAGTTCCTCGTGAGGAATCGTGGTCATGGAACAACGGATTCCTTGTCAACCTTCTCTGGCATAGAAATTGATGTGGAACTGCTGACGGGCGTTACTATTCAGCCGGATAAGAAGACTGCTACACTCCAGGCAGGAACATTTATTGGTGATGTCATAAACAAGCTTTGGGACCAGGGCTTTGTTGCCAGTAAGCGCTCTGTTACTCATTGAAAGTTTTCACCACTGATATTGAATTTGCTAGCCACTGGATCCGCCGCATGCGTTGGACTGTTGGGTGCAGCACTAGGTGGTGGCCATGGGCGTTACGAGGGCCTCTACGGCTTGGTCCAGGATAACATTGTGCATTACAATGTTGTCTTGGCGGATGGCACAGAGATCGGTGTAAATGAGACAAGCCATCCGGATCTTCTCTATGCCCTGAAAGGGGCTGGTCACAACTTTGCCATCGTCACCAGTTTTGTGGAGAAGATTTATCCTAGAGAAAATTGGTACCAGAAGACCTACACTTGGACACAGGATAAGCTGGAGACTGTATTCGAAGCGCTAAACACGTTCCACAAAAGTGCCAATGGCACTACACCTGCCAGGATGGGTGTCAGCTACGGGTCCATCATCATGAATACGTCCATTAGCACAACTGAGGTGAGTAGTCTTTTGCCTCCACTTCAAGATCAATGCTGATTATGACCAGGCAGTGCTAGAGTGGGGCTTCAACTACGCCGGCCCTGCTGCTGACGCGGAAAAGCTCCTGGGACCATTCAATGCCATCAAGGCTGTCCAAGTGGGCTCGAGTGAAGCCTCATACCCAATCATATCTGGAGCCGCCGATACCGAATGTCCTGGCGCCAAGCGAGCCATCTCCAGTGTCATGACACTGGAGTACAACGTCACAACACAACGCACGCTCTATAATCTGTTCAACAAGAAGATAGCCGAGTACCCCGAACTCGTTCCCTCCGCCTATCTCTGGCACGAAGGCTACGCGACTGCCGGCATGCAGGCCATCCCTTCCGACTCCACCGCCTACCCTCACCGCGAAGAAAACCATTTGATGTAAATCGTCCCCGGCCTGTGTGTTGGGCACGTCCTATTTTATATGCGATCAAGTAGGTTAATCTGTACCTATAGGGTCTTCTTCAGCGAAGTTCCGGAAGGGTCTGGCCTGTCGGACGCGGCGGAGGCGTGGGCCGAGGAGAACCGGAGACTCTGGAACGCGGGCCAGCCCCGTCGTCTGCCACAGACGTATGTCAATTACGCGCAGGGAAAAGACTACGAGACGCTTCAATCCATCTATGGTTATGAGCCGTGGCGCTTGGACAGGCTGCGCTCGCTCAAGGCGAGATACGATCCACAGAACCGTTTCCGCTATTTTGAGCCTATTGTATCTGGTTCGGCATAGATTCAAACCGTGGCGGACTGCTCATTTCTTTGAAGCTTGGTATTTGAGGGAGGCGATCATCTCACAGTCTTGTATTACAGGATTTCCCTTTTGGGGGGGGGGGAGGCATTTATGGACATTTTTAAAGGGATATTTTAGTACCCACAATCACATTTATGTTTTCTTATTCGGTCGATTGATTGGCCGGGCCATTGAGCGGTATGAGACACCGAGTCAAGTATGGTATTCTCTTATCAGGTCTGTGTACCCCACTACAAGTGTTATCGATTGCCGAGATTCAGATCTGAGCCCTGAGATGACAATGCAACCTTGCCCCCCCAGCACCAATCGAGGACAATAGAATGTCCATTCAGTGCCGGGCCTTTTCCTACCATGGATCCATCGGACTGTCAATGTAAAGGGCAATGGCGAGGGAGTGGAGGGGCACAAAGGGTGGATGTATACCAGGATTATCAAACTCTGGTATGCCCATTCACGTCAATGGATATCTGGAATCGAGATACTTTGGATATAATTCGGTCTCGCGGGGTCTATGTGTATGGAAGTACAGCGTACGCCCATGTCAACAAGCGTATCTAATTCAACTGATCGGGACCCCTGAGTTTACACCCACTGCCTGTTTCCAAAATGCGAGACGAATGCACCGGCATACCCAGTCTCGATGCTGGCCCTCTCCCAGAGCGACCTGATGGTCTGGACGGCCCCTTCCACGGGGACTGGACCCTTGAAGTGAGGCGCATAGGCTTGCGCCCTGCCCACGAATTTCATCAACCCCTCGGTCTGCTTGGGAGTCACTGTGGGTACACGTTAGTAGAATGTCCGGGTATTTCAATCTCGAGGGCGGAGGTCTATACGGTCGCCAAAGTGGCCCACTTCCACCACTCCCGGGCTCATGCTGAAGACGAGCACACCTTCTTTCTTGTACTGTGCGCTGAATTTGGCGACAATGATGTTCAAGGCGGCCTTGGAGGCAGAGTACAAGGCGGAATTCTCAATGTCGAAATTGTTGATGAAGTCAAGGTCGGCGTGACCGCTGGTGATGGCGATGACCTTCTTGGTCTTGCCCTTCAATACAAGAGGCATGAAAAGGTTGAAGAAGTGGATGTTACCGGTGACATTGGTCTTGAACAGTTTGTCTGCAACGTCGTCGAGCTCCTCGGGCGTTTCGCCTCTGTGGAACAAACATCGTTAACCTCGAATAGTCACCAGAGGGAAGTAGACCTACAATTCACTAATCGGTGAATAAGCGTCGAACTGGGCGGGGAAACCTGCGTTGCCGACAAGGTAGTCAATGCCCCGCTCGCCAACAATCTTTTCAGTGTCGGCGGCGGCTTGCTTCAGGCTGGCATAGTTGGTGAGATCTCCATGGACGATGTGGACGTTGGAACGCTTGCCCAGCTCCGTTGCCACCTTCTGTTCCGTGGCAGCCTTGTTGCGGACCAGACCGACGACCAGGTTCTGCGGGTCTTCGGAGATGCTCTTGAGGAACCCAAACTAGGCCAGATTAGACAGATGGCCATGCGCGACGAGGCGGGCAGAACTCACGCCGATTCCGCTGGACACCCCGGTGATTACATAGACAGACATGTTGAGTGATTCGAACTTGGAGAAATATTGGTGCGAGTGAGATGGTGTGGAATGCGATGTGTTGAGCAATTCCAGATTACCAAGTTCCACTAGCTCCTAATATATGGCACAAAGGGGTGATTGGTAATGGTATGGCGCAAAGCATGCAGAGGGTGCTTAATAATGAGATGGCTTCCTTGATTAAGGTAGTTAGCGTTCTTGATTAATAATTCGGATAGTAAAGTAGTTGCCTTGAGTCTCACTTGGCATGACACCTGCATCTTCATTGTTTGATCAGTACCCATTTTACCTGCCCTTGCTGCCTTGGAATGTTTCGAGGGACGCTAAGAGGCTCTCATACTACCGGACTAACCCATATAGGAAAATGCAGGTGAGATGGGGAAAAATACGACGGAGCAAGTAAAATGTCAGCTCGAGTCAGACTGCCAGACGGCATCCACCAGTTTTTACTGACCCATTTAATGCATTATGCAGATCGGGAATTAAAATCTTGGCCCTGGGTATGCAGGTCAGACCGGCAGACGGCTTGTGGGCAACTATGAGAACACGCTAGCAGGGGGCAGAATCCTGCATCTATGTAGCTTGCATGGGGCTCCCACCCCCTTCCTAGGAACAACACCATCTTCTTGCCCACGAACAAGATCCAGCGATAATGGCACTGTGAGCCATGTCATGCAAACCTTTGATGTGCAGCTTGGGAGCTTGCATGGAAATACTACTTGCGTAGGTACCGCTGTAAGAGTCATCTACAGCCAAGCGAGCATCATCCGCAGAATTGACCTCTATCTATCCCCATCACTATTATCCCTGCGCCGGCTATATCACACTTCTTCCTTCCCGTGGCCTGAAAAGCAACGGGACCGCCGGCGGCATCTCATCTCCTACCTGTCGGCTGCTATCATGTATTCGATCGAAAGCTCGTACTACCCATATCTGGGACTCTTTCTTTTTTTATGCAGTGTCTGTGTACCACTCGTTCAATTCTTGAAACCCACCGACTTGAAACGGTCCGGTGGCAGGAAGAGATGGGCAATGCCACCTGGGCCACCAGGCCTACCAGTCTTGGGAAACTTGCGGCAGATGATGCAGGCCCGCCGAGGCGGACCCCTTTCTTTCAATGAGTGGGTGGGTTTCGAACCTGTCGAACACAAGCACGTGGCTAGATCTGAATGTTCAGCAGCTATCCTCCTTGATACCGTATGGTGAAATGGTGACGCTTCATATGGGATCCAAGACTTGGATTGTGCTCAACTCGGACCGCGTCGTCTCGGAGCTCATAGCTAAGCGAGGGAAGATCACCAACGAGAGGCCCCAGATGCCCATCGCGAGTGATCTTGTCAGCAATGGAAAGCGCACAGTCATAAGGCAAGAAGAAGAATGGCGAGAGGGACGCCGTGTGATGCATCAGCTGCTCAACGGCTCGAATCTCAAGGTCTACGCTGGCATGCAGGAGCTCGAGAGCGTAGACATGCTGCGCCGATATGTTCGGGAGCCCGACTTGTGGTTTTCTCACAACTTTCGATATGCCACGTCCGTTCTCTATAGAATCGTCATGGGCTACCCATTAAACAAGACCAGAGCGGCGCTGGATGACTATCAGAGGGTGACGATTGAGTTTGTCACGACCATCAACCGTAGTTACGTGGATTTCTTCCCTTCGCTTAGCAAGCTCCCGCATTTCCTACAACCTTGGCGGCATTACTGGGCTCAGATGGGCTCGTTCCATCGCCGTGTCTTTCAGCAATGGTGGGACCCCATCAGAGCGGCCGTGAGTAAGGGCTCGGCGCCGCCCTCGTTTGTCCGTGACGTTCTTCTTCATCCGGACACAAGGTACTCTGGCGATGATGAAGAGGCCATGTATCTGGCTACGTCTGTCATGGCAGCTGGTGGTGACAACACACGCATGACGATCAACACGTTCATTATGGCCATGATCACGCACCCCGAAGCCCAGGTGCGGGCACGCGAAGAGGTCGATCGAGTGTGCACAAGCGGTCGCTCGCTCAGGCTTCCCCGGATGTCCGATCTGTTGGAAATGCCTTACGTAGCCGCTATGATCAAAGAGGCCTTGCGTTGGCGACCGACCGTCCCCATCGTTCCACCCCATCAAGTCACCGAGAACCTTGAGTTTGATGGGCACTTCATCCCTGCCGGCACAGTCTTCCTGATCAATTCGATAGCGCTGTCGAGCGAGTTTGACAATGCCCATGAGTTCCAGCCGGAGAGATGGATTGATGGCTCGGAATCCAGAACGACAAATAACTTCTGGGGGTTCGGGGGCGGCCGTCGGATCTGCGTCGGCTGGAAGGTTGCGGAGCAAGCTTTATTCATTGCATTTGCTCGTTTGCTTTACTGTTTCGAATTGAGTCCGGTTCGTTCACCTTTGCTTTTGGTCCATCACCGTGGTTCTGAACGACGGATCACTAATGCATGAGATGTCTAGCGCGGGCCTATCGACAACAAGAGACTCAATCACCAAACTGTCAACGAGCCATTCCCTGTCAAGGCCACCGTCCGCAGCGCCGAACACGCATTGCTTATCGAGGAGGAAGCATCCAAGTACGAAGCTTCATTCTCTAAATTCGGGTCGACGGCCAAGTGAGCCTACTTTAGCATGTTCAGCAATGCACAACGTGGTAGGGCATGATATAGTATAAGCGCCACGGCCAGATCAAACCTGAGAGGACTTCTAGAAAGAAAACTTAGCCATGGACATCCGACTGCCCAATTCAATCAAGACAAAAGTCGTTCCAAACCGAAGCTGTATAGAGCTGTCAACGGGGTGGTCATGGAGTGATGGAAGCTACATTGGAGAATTCCGGCACCTGATCTTCGCTCTGTCCGGATGATTAGCATCTATACATAATCGTACAAGAGGTCAGTCACAGTCGTCTATGCCACCGAGATTCTGCCCCACTAGTCTGATCAAGGCCTGAACAAATATGCCGCGTCTCCATGGCCCCTACTATCGCTCTAGAGCTCCCATCGGTCGAGATGCCCGCGTACACATCCTGGAGCTGACGCTTGTCCGTCTCAGCGGGTGGTGTCATAGAAGCCGACTTGGAGAATTTCAAAGTGGCAGATTGGGATTATCCAACAGATAATACATCTGATTCACTATCAAATTTATTTATATGTACCGAATGCACATTCCAAAGACCTGTCTTGAGATGGTGAAGATTCCCTTGAAGTGAAAAACATTGAAAATGCCGGTCCACTAAAACTCACTTTCCCAGTAATCATTTCCATGAAACTTAGCAAATCTACCACGATCTGGTCCGTCCTCGGTTTTATCGCTGGGCAACCATACAGAATCCCTTCTGGGTAGACCTAGCTTTCTCTGCACCTTCCCGCCACCTGCGTGCGGATCCTTGATGTTGAGCGGGACGACCAAAATGCGAGCAGGCAGGAGCCCGTCTCCGGTCACGTTGACCCATCTGCGAGCGGTCGACTGTTGGACGGCAATGTCGCCGCGCTGCATGGTGCGCTCCTCGCCAGAGTCGAGAATCATTCTGAAAACGCCCTCAATCACGACGGTGCAGTCAAGACCGTTGCCGCGCTGCATTGGTGACGCGCCACCTGGAGCGAAATCAAGCATGCGGCAAGCGGATCCGTTCTCCGCGGAGACGTCGGGCTGTGCTTTGCTTTAGTTCAATTGTCTGTGCTGTTCATCAGGAGTTGAGATGTTCTGACCTCGTTCTCGTGAGCGTGTTCGATGTCCATGTCGTTATTGAGCTCAATAGGATGCTGATATGTCGAGTAGTTGATAGTGGCGATGGCTGATTTGTTGACCAGCTCGCGGTGGTCATCACCGTCCGTGGACAGAAATACCGATATCCCTTCTGCGTTGCGTCCAGTAGTATGAAGGACGACACGGGGAAGAACTTCCACTGTATGAGGAGTCCGGATGTCGCCCCCGCCCAGACTATGTGTGTCAAGGGCTGTCATAACTTCTGGGATGCTGAGCAGGGTCGGCGCTGATTTCTGTGTTCCAGAGGCCGCGTAGAGGATTGAAGTCCGGTATTAATGACGAGAGCTGCTCGTTAATAGTTATATCGACAACAGCGTTCCATGTTGATAGATAAGTCTCTCGCAAATATAACCGGGAAGAATCTTGCGGAACCCTGAATTGGACTGAGGCTTGGACCTCCCCGGGCTGAGGTGTCAGCCTAGCTCGCCTCTGATGGTTCTCTTGAGCTCGGGAAAACCATGTCATAGCTAATGCAATGTAACTGGGTTGATGCCACTAGCTTGATAATGCAAGCACACCGAGTATCAACAATTATTTCCCAAAACCCATATCCGCCTCTTACTTGCATATTCCTTCAAACGTTATTCAAAGGAGGCTTGGTGATCGTTGCTGATAGGCCCTGTGATGTCCACAGTTACTAAGCTGCCAAGCTTTGTGCGTTTACTTACCCAGGTAGCTAGCATTTCTTTTGTATGTGAAATACAAGCAACCGATATACTACTAAAGTGGCTGAATGACAGCCCCCCTACCTTGAAAATCATTAGCCGGATTCAATGTAAATTATATGGAGATCTACACATCCCTGCGATGCAGACCAGGCGCCATTTGCCTTATCAAGGGACAATCCCTGGAGACGTTGAACATAACCAATTGCTCTTTGTTGTCGTTTCTGGAACTCATCTGTTCTTTTTTCCAAGGGCTCATACGATTAATATTGTTAGACGCTGATGTGATAGAGCTTTCACTATGGCTTCTTCAATCACTTCGAACGGTGTGGGCCACGTGGCGAAGGCTCCACCTATCCTGGATGAGGTCAATCAAGAGATCCGTTCTGATAGTGAGGACCGAGCCTTCTGGTGGGAAGCCATGTCCGGAACTCTGGCCACGCTCCTCCAAGCAAATCAATACAGCGATGAAGCGCAACGCCACTATCTCCGTTGGTTCTACAAATGGGTTCCCCCGGCTCTGGGGCCACGTCCTATCAACGGCAAACCCTATTACGGTTCATGGCTTACTCATGACCTGTCGCCCTTCGAGTTTAGTATCAACTGGAAAGAGAAGAGTCGCAAACAAATCATCCGCTTCACCTTTGAACCAACTACGAAGCAGGCAGGGACAGCCACCGATCGCATCAACCAGCTGGGGACAAAAGAATTCATGAATACAATCTCGAAAGACGTGCCGGGTCTGGATCTAACACGATTCAATCAGTTCCTCGAGGCAACCAACGTGCCCAGCGATGGCGTGGACGATGCCATAGCAAAGCACCCACCGGACTTCCCACGGTGCCGCGCCGTCGCCGCCTTCGACCTGGAGCACTCCGGCGACCTCATGGTCAAATCATACGTCCTGCCGCACTGGCGCGCGCTTCAGAGCGGGATCCCGGCCAAGACCATCATCTCCGACGCGGTCCGGGCCTGCAACGGGCCAGGCGGGCTGTCGTACGATGGATCGCTGGATGCCATCATGGCGTACCTGTCGACGTTCGAAGGGCAGGAGGACGCGCCGCTGGCCTGGCTTCTCTCCAACGACTGCGTGGCCGACACGCCCGGGATGCGCCTCAAGGTCTACATCCTCTCCGAAGCCGACTCGCTCACCAAGCTCAACGAAATGTACACCCTGGGCGGCCGCCTGAAGGGCGCCCACGTCGCAGCTAGTCTCGAGGGCATTCGCGAGTTATGGTACCACCTGTTCGGCCTCAGCCGCTCGGACCTAACCGCCAACGACAAGGTCTGCGTCGACAGGATGAAGTGCGTTTTCGTCTACGAGATGCGCTCCACGCACGGCTCGGAGCCCGACCTCGATGTCAAGCTCCACATTCCAATGTGGCAGCTTGGCAAGTCGGATGGGCAGCTCAGCGAGGTGATGGCTTCTTGGTTCGAGAGCCATGGTCATCCTGATCTCGCAGCCAGGTATAAATCCGACTTGAACAAAGCATTGCACGTCTCACCCTTTTCTTCCTTTCCCCACCTTATTGAGTTTTCATCAAGTTGGTAAGCTAACATGTCGTTTCAAAGTCCCAAGCACGGAATTACAGAAAATATGGGTGTAGGAACCCATACTTGGATGTCCATCACCCACACGCCGAAGACGGGGCTTTACATGACTATGTATCTCAGCCCAAAACTCCCCGAAGTCTACTACTGA
>JAEUBB010000021.1:87620-119237 GCA_018257885.1 Parmelia sp. 050094 | reverse complement strand
CCGGGTGTAACGCCCACATCCTAAACAGCTAAAGAGATATCTTGATGAACGTATTTACTTCCATCTAAAATCAGTTGATGCTCATTTTAAATCTATCAAACCCCCCAACCCTCCCCCCACCCCCCCAATCTTTCCCCCCCAGTCAAGCTGTGGAAGCAGATATTGAGATGTTCTATCTGTCCGCTCTGGTTCTCATTTTATATCTACATGCGAATAGGTGCCTGAGCTAGTCAGTCAGAATCCATACTTCTTGGCCCAGAACTCAGCAAAGAGCCCAGCCGAGATCGAGGCGCCGACATAAGCACTTCCACGACCAAATGCCCAAGCGCAACTAGCGCCATCCTCCAGGTCGGTAGCCCAAATCATCCATGACAACAGCAAAGCATCGCCGCCACATGTTATAGCATAGTATGATCCACCAAACCCTGCTAAACGGCCTGCCAACGCCAAACAGTATACTTGCGCCAGAGTCGCTACATAGAGGGCCGGCTTTGTTCCCTTCCTTCCGAGTCGCACGGCGAGTCCTTTGACGCCAGCTTTCAGGTCGTCGAGGTAGTCCTGATGAGCGTAAAGAGTGTCGAAAATGACGGACCAGAGAATCCCAGCGGTGTATAGAAATGCAGCTGCCTGGGCCTCGGGTGACTGAACGATCTTGGACACGCGCCCTGAGAGATCCAACGACGAGTCCAGTAAAGGGGCCAACGGATCCTTGGCGAGCATCCCAGTCACTAGAAAGATGGCATAAGATAGCCCAAATCCCAGCTCGACTTGAGGGAAGTCTGTAAAGCGCTTCAGCAAGGGATAGATGAACAGGAACACGCCATCTATGGCGGCGTGAAACATTATCGAACGGCCGTAAGGGTATAGGACGCAGGCTCCGACAGCAATCAGTGCGGCTGTGAAGAAATGCGCCTGCGATGTTGTGACGGCGCCGCGCGGAATGGGTCTCACTCGGCAGCGAGCGACCTGGCGGTCAAAGTCCTGATCCAAGTTGTCATTCCACGTACAGGTAATACCGCGGAAGACGGTGGCCCATAGAGCCAGATAGGCCGCGAGGACGACGAGAGATTTGAGATCGATATCGTGGGAGAATGGGCGGAGATTGATGGCGAAACCAAGTCCGATCAAATAGTGCCAGTAGAAGGCCCAGAACCCCGAAAGGCGGTCGAGACGCATGAGCTCGGCATATGGAACCCAAGCATCTGGTATGAAGTGAAAGAGGCCATGAGTTGGCCTGCGGTAGCCTTTAACGGCGTCCATGGCGTAGCGGGAGTGGTTCTGTCCGGGCTATGATGGCGTGCGACTGCCGGAAATGGCGATTCCAGAGAAATGGTATGGAGATGGGTAATGTGAGCGATTTATAAAGACCTGGGGATCGGGATGGGATGGGGGGCTCGTTGCAGTATTGAATTTTGAAAGCCGGGACTGTCATAACCTTTATTTCTCATGGTGATATCCTCTCGAGAGAGAGAACAGCAGGCGATAGGATTACATGGCTTACTGCAAAAACCGTTTTCCCCCCATGAAGGCTGCGTGGAAGTGGGATGGCGAGTTGCCTCTCGGTAGTTTTTTGATCTCACCTGCATGAAAAGGAAGCCGTAGTTCTAGCGTGACTTACCGGTAGATTTACCCGCTGGGAACGGAAATGGGTCTCGGGATCGTCGGAGGGTATGATAGCGATCCGACATCCACCGCCGGTCTACACCGGCTTGAAGAAATCTGTGCTTGATGCTACGCTAGCAGGATGTGCGTTCCATCACCACTGGGGAGCTCCGAGCTGACCATGTAAGCCCAATCGATACAATGCTCCTGTGACACACCAATCAGGATCGGCGAAGTGATTATAAGCACGAATACACATAAACTTCAAGAAGATCCCCGCCATATAGCCTGGAGCCTTAACGTCTATTCCGTTGCCACCACTTCATTGTCAATCGTTTTTAAAATGGTGTGGGCGTGGCAACTCTGGCTGTCACCTCGACCGCGGCGCCGCACCGCGAATACCTCCCAGGAGTCCTTTGTTACCTCTGGTAATGCAGCACTATACGAGACAGTCTCGAAGCCTGGAGGTCTTTGGGCCATCAAAGAGACGCATTATATAGAAAACCCTGTTGTCAAGGCCGGGCTATCCGGACCTCCACTGTAAGTGAGAAGGATCATATCAAAATAGGCAAAAAACGACATCTGGTTGGCTGATATGGTAGACATATACATCTTCGACAAGACGAATACTTCAAGGTCG
This sequence comes from Parmelia sp. 050094, assembly GCA_018257885.1. NCBI lineage: Eukaryota > Fungi > Ascomycota > Lecanoromycetes > Lecanorales > Parmeliaceae > Parmelia > Parmelia sp. 050094. The sequence goes on along the minus strand of JAEUBB010000021.1, from coordinate 116,995 downwards.
AGCAGGGCACATTGGGTATAATCACCGACGGGGTGGAACACGTACTCACCAGCGATGACGCAGTCCTGTTCATACCTGCTGGCACGCGGTAAGTTTGCCCCCGACAAGGACGTCCCATATATCTACTCGGAAAGCCACCATGACTGACCGGAAGCCTTCTCGGACCTGCAGCCATCGATTCTGGAGCCACAAATCAGCTTCCGAGGATCTCGTCTTCTCCGCCTGGGCAGATCCCTGCAAGGACAGGGATCACATCATCGACGTGAACTTCCTGCGCAACGCCGTGGGCTACCTCGCCGACTGTGAGAAGAACGGCCTGCAGCCGTCGCTTTTTCAGCTCATGCTATTTTTTCACAACGCCTCCTCCCTTCTGTCCCCGGAGATTTGTGATTGGATGCCGATCTGGCTACTCATCTGGATGCACATCGCAGGCGCCTGGATCGCAGAGACCATGTTGGGGTACGCATGCGGTTCCAACGGTCAACCTATATCTGCTTTCTCATGTCTATGCTGGAATTAGCTAACCCTCCGTCTATCTCAGGTACAAGAGGTGTTACCCCGAGTACACAAAATAATCGGGAAGCGTTTAGTCAGTTGCCAGAAACATCGTCCTAGCAAATAGCATGTCGAGTTGAGGCGTTTGGGAATGTGGAGGTTGCCGACAGCGGTGTTCAATGCGATTGTTGAGAGAGTTGAGGACTGGCCAATTTCGATGGAGGAAGGGGAGAAGATGAGAAAGGAGTTAATTGAGGAGAGGGAGGGGTTTCGGATAAGACATACGGGGGCCATGGAGGGCTATCAGCAATGGGACTTTGGCGAGGACATTGATGATGAGGATGAAGAATGGGACTCTTGTGAAAGCTCAATTATCCAAAGCGAGGGTTTGTCGGCCCACCACTCTCATCCAGAATAGAATTTTGGGCATAGGGATCGCCATGAATGCATTTGACTTTGGGATAATTGATAAGGAAGAATCAGGGCTTCATCATCTCACCGAGTTGATCACCCAGTCACTATCAAGTAGAGGAACCCTAGCAAAGCCTTCCACGTGGAGCCTCCTCTTCACTGGCCGGAAAGGTATGGATTATACCATCCCAACAGGTATCTAACCGTGGGATGGGATGATATCGAAAGGGCCACCAGTGTTCCCTTAGTAAATCGCTCTCACAAACAACCGGTCTGTATGTCCGTGAAAGGAATACAGTGTTTAATTTAATATTTTTATATAATAAAATGATAAGCGTAGAAATCAGTATTATTTCATACTCATACTTCCTATCGAATTCTTTTATAATATGTAGATTATCGTCATTGAAGATAATCACTTGAAATCAACATGCCTAACCGTACCATCCTCTGCCAAATGTACGTTCATCCTGCTTTGATTATTAGCTTTCTCCCATCCACGGTGCCAAACCAAAGGATACCAACCTATCCGGCTTGAAATCTTGTGCAACGATACTCCCATGCTCAATGACTCTATGCTCCTTGGGCAGATCCTGCTTTGCAAAGCTCTAAAACGAACAACATCATCAGCGTACGCAGCCCTCTCAGCCATAAGGGATACGGCTTACGGTGTTATCAGAAGCGTTGTCACTAAGCTTCTTGCCAACAAGCTTGTTCATCCAGTCTTCTTGCTGATTGTTGGAGCCACCAGAGCTCATGAGGCCAGGAACGACGAGAGGCATTGTGGCTCGAGTCGTACGTGTATGTCACAGTGATGTATGGTTCTTCTATATTAATATCAAAGAAGTTGAGGATGTTAGTGGTCGGTTCGTATGTTGAAATGTTGTGTATGACGGTTGCCTTGAGGCTGGGTTACAAGCCACAACGCGGAAGGGCTGCGCCCCCACCAAATGACGTTGTAGACGTAGGGTCCGAGGGGTCGGTGCTTTGTACTTATCTCGCCGTTGGCCTCCTTGATGCCATCGCCAAAGCAATTTCATATCCTCCACAACCCATTGACAACTCACAATGTCTTCCCACGACTATATTGACCAAGACTCTCGCTATGCTCAACAATTACAGGCTGAAGAAGATGCTCGCGGTGCCGCCGATGGACGTCCCGCTACAGATTACCCCCAGCATGGAAGTTCACCCGTTCCATCGACAGATCAGCAGGGTGGCTATCAGATCGGTGGGGGTGCGCCAGTAAACCAGCAGTATCTGGGTCCAAATTCGACACCGGGCATGCAGCAGGGACCGCATAATTCCTCTGAAGGGGCCGCTAATTACGACCACGCCCCACCACCTCTGCCGCAACAGCATTCTCCGACAGGAGGAGCTCAGAATTACAAGCCGCCACCTCAGCAGATACCTTCTTTTGGACAGGAGTCTCAAGAATATTATCCACCGCCGCCTCCTCAGGGCCAGCACATGCCAACTTCCGCAGGGACCGAGCAAGACTCAATGCTTTCCCACCAACAGCCTCAGGAGTACTACCCGCCCCCACCTCCCCAAGAGCAGCAGATACCATCCTCAATAACGCCAGGGCAAACTTCTCAAGAATACTACCTACCACCGCCTCAGCAATCTCACGCTCCAGCTGGAGTAGGACTCTCTGGGCAAAAACTCGACACTGGATTCCACCCCCCGCTACCCCCTCGAAGGAAAAGTGCTCAAAATGTGAACTTTGGCGATGACGACCCTTCTAGTCCCATCCATTACACGCGCGACCCTCATAAATTAGTCGCCTATCTTGTACCATTCCCGAAGCCTGTAATCAAAGGTGTCGAGCCTTCAACAATCCCGGACCGCTTCCTCATATACACTCCACCACCACCACCGCTTACTGCCCCTGCCGAGGGTGAGAAGGAGGACAAGCTGCATAAAATCCAGCGCAAATGGCAGAACGAGGTTCGAGCGGCCAAGACCAGTGATGCGAAGACTGCAAGTTGGAAAGGTGTCAAGAGCAAGGCTACTAAGGGTATCAACTGGGCCATTGGAAAAACGACAACCTCGAATTTAGATTTTGTGAACCGAATCCCAGGAGCAAAATTAGACTCACACGACAAGCACTCAGAAGACGGTGTTAGCGAAAGTGATACCACACACAAAACCGTTGGACTGGAAGAAATGGTCCTAATCTACCCATCCTCCTATGCTGCTCCTCCGGATCAAGTCAAAGTAGAGTTCATCAACACGATGATGCGTACCAAGTCGAAAGCTCAACGTGATTCAATCATCGCCACGGGTCTCTTGCCAGTATCTGGTGCCATCGACGTTCTAGCGACAGTCATTTGGCCGTTTGGGGGGCTACTGGAAATCGACGGGGTCTGGGCTTACTCTTCTATTCGAGGTGCCAAGACTGCGAGATCCGTGACGAAGCGCTTGACATCTTCCACACAATCTGGGAACTCACAAGCTCAAACAGAAGAACAAGAAATGGCGGGAGATAAGCTCCGCCTTACATTTGCGCAATCGCCGCGTCTCGAAGTTCTGAACCGTTACCTCATGTCTAGATGCCGAGACTACGACCATCGGCGGTTCCCGAGCGTAGAGGTAGCGCCTACGGAGTCGGAAGTATTGGCCGCGATCGGATGGGCGCCGAGTCAGACTGGTGGCACTGAGAAGAATTGGGAGGATGAACAGTGGGAGACTGAAGAGGTAAAGGAGGATATGAGGAACACGCTGGGAAAGGCGTCGAAGGAGTGGGATCAATGGTGTAAGGCTTTTGCTAAGGATCCGAACAAGGCATTGAACAAGTAAGGGCACGGACCAAACAAAAATGCGGAAACTGGCATGAGCATTAGCGCTTCATAGATGTTTTGATACTGGACATTGCATATTGGGTTACGATCTTAACTACAGCTTCTTACACGACTTTTGATTCGGGGATGACATGGGATGGGGATCCATTAGTGCTGTGTCATGCATTACCAGGAACAATCAGAAGCAATTAGGACAGTCTTTCCTTAACTTGCTTCCACTGTTACGTTCAAAATCCCAAAAACCTCGCCATCTGGAAGGGAACTGAGCCTGTACGGTGTTATGTATTTGAGGGACTATCCCCATAATTGTACAACATTGTCATTTATAAGATCCTTCAAGGAGAAGGTTATTCGGGACTTTTCCCCAGAATACTCGACGCTTGTCAGGGGACTGTTCTCAGAAACGAGCAACAACTCCAAGAGCAAAATCTGTCAAAGAAGAGGCTATCGAGGGACTATTGCCGAGAAAGCTTGACGCTTGTCAAAGAAGAATCCCAGACCACATGCAACATTGCTAATTACAAACTCTTCAAATTACCGAAAAGCAAGGGACTACTCATGATAATCAAAACACGGACCTCGAAGGGAACAATTCAGAATCCTCAAATAGGCTAGCGCAGCGGGGCCATGTAATCCTTTGTGTGAGCTTCACTCCGACCTCCAGCTTGACTTGTCAACATTCATCGACCACTGATAACTATAGCTGGTCCATTGCTCGCGCAGCAAACGCACCCTCAGATTTCCCAATCATCGAATTACATCTCTTCTACCGCTCACAGAGCACACACAGACAACCACAAGCCGGTCTCTATCTCTCGATATCGAATATTTACTGATGAGTCTACCTTAGACCTGAACCACAATCAAGAGAAGTCTCAGCCAGTCGTTGTCAAGACAAAAGGTAAATCCTCCAGGTTTCTAGGCCAAAGACCCATCGCACTGACGCCGACTTAGTAGTTGATGCAACCATGACGGGTTTCTCTGACCTTCCTAATGAGCTCGTTGTCGAGGTGTGGCGCCAGGTGGTGGATCCCGAGAGTGTCGAAAACTTCGCTCTGGCGTCAAAAACCATCTACGCGCTGGGTAGAGTCTTTATAAGGGAGCATAACGGCCTGAGAGCGAGGTTTTCATCTATCGATCATTGTGCAGAAGACGTGGGCGGTCGTCCGGCAGAAACGCTCGAAACACTGCTGCTAAACCCTCGCGCTGCGTCGTACATTCGGAATATATCCATGTACGGATGGCGAGATGAGTGGCAAGACTTCGGCGAATCTGAGCCATGGAGTCACAGGCCGTATCCCGAGAACACCATGGAGCTTTTCAGACAAAATATCAAGGACTCTCCATACATTATGCAAGACGAGGTCGTGTTTTGGCTGAAAGCCCTCGAAGCCGGGGATGAAGGTGTTATCCACTCCCTGATACTTGCCAAACTTCCTCAGTTGTACTCACTCAGGCTACCTGTCCTGTCCTCATCGCGAGACTTTTTACTTGATACAATAGAACGTATTGCCGGATCCCGAGACACAGAAGCTCTCTCCCGGCTTACAGAAGTGCAGCTAGTGCATGGGCACGTTCTCGCGTCCGACGACGGCTTTGGCTGGCTGAGCACCTGTGCAACATTGCCATCTATCAAAACAATTAAGGCTTGGTCTATCGGCCCTGAATGTGTCTGTTCTTACCACGATAACTCTAGATATGAATGCGTTAGCAACTGCTATGGCCCTGACGAGGAGTATGACTGCGACCACCGGGTATGCCATGCTCGCCGACTCCTTTTACCCCCCAAGACCTCAGCTATCACGCATGTGACTTTTACCGACTGCTCTTTGAACTCGAAAAGGCTTTATAGGTTTCTTAAGGGCCTGCGAGAACTCAAAACCTTCGAGTATTTCAGCGTCAATAGGTCTATGGAATCTTCTGAACCCAAGGAGATTGTCGACGCTCTTCGTGCCCACGCCAAAGGCACTCTTCAAACATTACGTATGCGATCGAGTGGCGAATCCATGAGTCATGCAGGCACGCTGGTTGATTTTGAAGTCATGAAAGAGCTTGAAATTGCTAGCGATCTCATGATTTTCAACAAAGACGTGGGAGTACTGCCGCCTTCCATCGAAAAGGTGCATCTGACTTGGCTTGAGACGAATGCGCACTACATGGTGGAAACTAATGTGCTAGACATGGCTATGGACAAAGCAGAGCATTTTCCCAATCTCAAAGAGATCACTATCGAGCTACGTCAAATTGGCAAGGGATTTGGCATAGAGATGATCCCAAAGATGAGGCAGAAGTGTGAGGATGTTGGGATACTGCTGAATGTTATCATCGAGTCACCTGTGACCAGGGAACGGTATCTTTCCGAAGGGATCGATGCAGGTTGGTGAGGAATGTGGGGAGAAATCATCATGGCCTTGCCTCGCAGCAACACACGAGAATGAAAGCGATCCTTTACAAACTTTTGCCTCCAAGAGATAGAGAACTGTATCAAATAACCTCGAGCCTACTGTGGATTTTAGCCTTGCGACAAAAGCAGCACCTGTACAGAAGTCTGCACGGAAAGTCCTGAACATGCCAAGACATACGAAAAGTACCCCGAAATCACCCCCCATCAAGTCCAGGGTGATGGCCGCTTTATTGTCGCGTGATCGGGGTGACTTTGAGTGGGGGTCCATATACCTCATATTTCGATCTGATCTCCTGGCGACTTTACCATTGCCACCACACCTTCTAGATACATAGAAGGTGTTGGAAGGAATCCACCTCTTTTGCCGAGTTTTTGCAGCGTCTGAAGGGCCGTACGGTGCCATCGAAGTGTTCAGCAGTAGGTATCAAGAGCGGAAAATCCCCGGGCGCTAAGGCCGCCACCGCCTCGACTCTAGACATTGCAAGCGGCGGGTTTTATGAGCTACAATATCAAACACATTAAGGGCTGGATAATAAGACCTCGCCGTTGGGCGACATTGTACAGAATAATCGCTTCAGCTTGGGTGATCATGGTCGACTTTGTGTGTCCAGAGCACAGCCCATATACATGAGGCAATGCTCAACAGCCCCCGCAAAATGCTCGCTATCATTGAATGACTGCTTTACAAGTTTCAAGACTGTTTCCTACTTCCAGGGACCAGGCTCCGCCTTGACAGAAATGTGGATTTGTGCCACTGGGGCGGCCCCGTCTATGTTACCATTTGTTTCCGGGAATACTATTGTACTCAGAGACAATTCGACTAACAAAAGGCCCAGATGTCGGATCGGCTTGTTGAGACCATACCAATGATAGTTCGTCGTGCACCACGAATGCTCTAGAGAATATTCAACATAGTCTCGGGGCTGATAAGGATCGCGCCACAATGGTGGTTGATGCGTTGCTTCTACTAGTTTACGACCGAATTGGTGCAATTTCGCAGCGGACACGTTGGACAGAATTCCACATCGAACAGTACACCGACAGAGCCCCCGGATCCAATTGGTTCGAAGGAAGAGCAGACACGCCTGGGCCAGTTCAAAGGCAGCCCGAGCGTTGGACAATTCGTCTAGGACAGTTTCATGATTCAAGAACTGCCCAGTCAGTGCATTGTAGGTTGGCGGATCCTGATCGGCAAGAACCTCTCTGAATGATTGTTGAAGTATGGAACAAGGGTCTCCCGCACGACGGCATTTGGACAATCCATAGGATCGACAGCATCAGTAGATTCACGGTCTACCTTCTGACTTGTGTTGCCGGATAATCAACATAGCCTCATCAATTCTGCTCTTGAATATAAGTGATCAGAGATTGATGGATATCAGGGTTCAAGGACATTCGAAGAATATTCCGAGTTTCCGCGTCGCTCTGAGCAATAGCCTTCAAGGCGGCAGTTGTGAGCTTGAGTCGAATATCCCTAACAGCACCCTTTTTGATAAGAAGCCGAAGCACTCCATGACGATTATAAAATACTGCTGCCATGAGCAACGTCATGCCATCTCTGGTACAGCTGTCCATCCTTGCGCCACGATCCAAAAGGAGAAGCATATTTTCAAGGTTCGATGCTTCAATGCAGACACGTAGTGGAGTTTTGCCGGTTAAATCCTCCGCATTGATGTCTGCTCCACTTGCCAGCAAGCACTCCACACAACGCAGATGATTCTGTGCGTAATTTCCTGACTTGCAAGTGTAGTGCAACGCTGTGTTTCCACAGCTGTCTTTGTGATCAATCCTTGATGTATATCTTATCAGGATCTTGAGGCATGGAAGAGAACCAGCCCGAGCAGCCATATGCAGTGGAATGCAGCCATCTCTGGCAGGTGTATTGGCGGAGGCACCGCTCAGTAGAAGCTTGCGAACACAGCGAAAGTCTCCTCGAAAAGCCGCCCACGACAGCGGTGTCCTCCCATCTGCGTCCCCCTCGTCGAGATTTGAGGAACACGCCTCAAGTGCATCATCCAGACTCTCAGTCGTGAGGCGAAGCACAGCCCTATGAATACTTGACATATTTTGTACCGCAGGATACCCGCCATCGTCCAACTCCTCCAAAAGAGATAGGAGAGATTCTGGCGACTTGCTGGTATTACTAAGTATCTTTTCCCATGCAATGACTACAGGTGACCTATTTGAATCAACAAGTATCGATAGAGATAGAAACAGAGCACTAACATCCTAATTTTAGATTCACAATGAGGATCTGCGCCAAGGCGGATTAGGAACCTGGCAAATTCTATATGTTCGTTTGACATTGCGAACTGTGGATTTATCAGTCCATTCCTGTCGAGTATTTCAGGTTTTCAAGAATGTAGTCCAGTGAGCTCACATGGAGAAGTGATGTATATGTAGTACCAGTAATATCATGAGGCGAGGCGAGGCCCAGGTCAAAACAGGCCCGGACCTTTTCCAAGTTGCCATCATAAGCCATATAGAATATGTCATCCCTGTGATCTCTAATCCTCGCTGTTTTGAACATCACCTGAAATCCGCTTAACGGCTGGGACGCAGCGATAAGGCTAATCCGCCACGCAAGTAACCACCGAGGGAAGTGATAGGCGACGCGGAGAGCGAAAGCAGTCATTCGATGGCAGGACCCCAGATTGCAACGGTTATGACCAGTTGAGTAGTATGGGTACTGAACAGATAGTAACCCCACAAGACTCTCTAGAGGATAGGGTGTCTCACAATGTTTGGCTTTATGGCATGTACATCCACATCGTAGTGTACATCCTAGACGTTGAACTTGGGGGTTTGGTGCTAGACTGGGATCATCCCTCTGTAGTAGAGATAGAGACGAAGAGGAGTGCCGCTCCTTATTTTCAAGATAGCGAACAACAGGCAAATGAATAGTGCTGGAGTGTATAGTTAATAATTCTGATCGTAGACGATGTTGTTCGTTAACCGGACACTGCTGATTAAGCTCACTTTGGACACACTCGCCAGAATGGTGCTGTATTGGGGGGTTTCTCTCGATCATGGAAGAGATCTTTTCTATCTCGAATATCGATGAGATATGGAGAGCTAGAAGCAACGTATTCTTGGTCTCTTCGAGTGACCTATGGATTTTGTTGATCTCATTCGCTTTAAAAATAGCTTTCAAAGCGTTCCATCTTCGTTTTTGCTTATTATGAGTCGCAAAACCAGGTTCGAAATGCTGAACAACAAGCAGTAGCCTCTCAATCTTTTGTTTACAAACGCCCAGAGCTGCCTTGACAATTGAGCTCGTTCGCATCTTAGGGCTCCGATTTAATTCCTGAAGAATCGACGAAAGAAGCTCCAGGTCTTTGATAATGACCTGAAAGTCTTCTGGTGCATCCTCGATGGATTTCCAGAAAGTATGAATCTGGTTGATAGTATCGATAAGCTGAATAGCTATCGACCCAACAGCAATGACACTGGCAGCGACCGACAGTCCATCCATTTTAATTTACTGTCATTCCTTTCGCGTTTGAAAACTACCAGACTACTTTTTGTGATGTCAGCTATACTTTACACCTATGATCTTTGGCAAACATACCTTGTGGTACTGACCCCGCTTCTGGCGACACTGCTCCTTGCACCCGGGATTTTTGAGGTATTGCCGTTGAGTTCAACTAGCCTGCAAAAAGTCGTGAGCAAAGCTCAGGGCCCGTCTCATTTCAACGGTAGGTATGATAAATTACTTATTTATCTTCAGTCCGTTGGAAGAGGGTTCAGGCAACAGTCCGTGAGATCGGTATACTACGGTGGCGCAGGCACAACTCAGCCTCGCGTGGCTGAGTCTCCGTCAGCTTATGACTAAGGTACCTGACGGCTCCTTTCAAACCTCCACAGATTTCTAAATTGTGCAGTGAGAGCAAAAGCAGCTGTCAACATTCCTACATCTTCATTTGAACTATAGATCAAATAATCAAGAATGACCATAGCATCGGAATGTCGCGATTTAAACATCCTGCTCATCTATTTCTTGTAGAATACAAGCCCAATTCTGCTGTCCTCTTCGTGATGAGCCCTGTAGACATAACCATTGGCTTTGGCTCTCAAGAGTATCTCTTCAGATGAGGAATTTCGACCCATGATTCTGTAGAGTAAGTAGAGTAAGTAGAGGCGTTCGGAAGGACTAGAATGTAATGAGCGAGACTCAGAGAGAGGAGCGGCGCACGGCTCCTTTTAAGCACTATCTTCTTAATCATTTCTGGACTGTCTGATGAACGCCGCGCGACTTGGGTATGGACTGGGTATCCAAAAGGTGACATCTCACCCCTGCTCACCTAGCACACTCGCTAAAGCGGCCATGGCCGCGCGAGTGGGAGGCCAGGGGGGTACATTTTGTATGTCTTCTAATGCCAAGACTCTTCTCGGATAATGGTATTAAAGATTACCTGGACAATGTGCTTGGACAAAGGGCTAGAACCCCGAAGAAGCCCCTAAAGGGAGCCCTTGGAACTTTCTGCTGGTCCTGCTACAAGGTCGTTATCCGCTCCGTATTTTCTGGTTTTTGCTTGCGTGGAACGGCTTGGGGAACTACGCGGGGCGGCTTGTAGAGCAGAGGCCAGAGATGAATCTTTCTTGAAGCTCGTCACAATTGATAGGAATTAATGTTGTAATACGTAGTAGTATTGCATTGTTGTATTAATGATCTCGCTTTTCTAAATGCTCGCTGCCTTGGTTCCCTCGGTTCCAACATCTCCTAAAGCCAGGCAACAAGACACTAAAGTCTTACTTACTGCTCGTCCCCTCTACAATGTCCTCAGGCTTCGTCTTCGGCGGAACGGCCGACGCTCCCATAGAGCGTGACGACGAATGGCTTAAAGCTCAACAAGAGATCGAAGCCAACCGTCGTCGCAGAGAAGAGGAAAGCAGACACGAGAGCGGGAAGACGTTATATGAGGTCTTACAAGCCAACAAAGGTGACTGTCACTGCCTATAGCCCACAAAAGTCACCTTCTTCCCGAATGATTGGGCTGACATGTCAGGTTTTCTCTGTCCACTCTAGCCGCCAAAGAAGAAGCCTTCCAAGAGTCCATCAAGCTCAAGAACCAATTCCGCAACTTGGATGAAGACGAAGTCGAGTTCCTGGATTCGGTGCTCGAGTCCACACGGAAGAAAGAAGAGGAGGTCAAGAAAGAGACGAGTGAGCAATTAGACCTGTTCAGGAGGCAGCAGGAGGAGAAGGACAAAGAGCTGCTGGAGGGCGGAGAGGAGGCTGATGGGAAGGCGGGCAGTCCTACGGCTGGGGAATCACAGTCGTCGTGGGCGGTGAATGCTAGGAAGCGAAAGAGGGCAAAGGAGAGCGAAAGGGCGGGGTTGAAGGGGTTGAAGCTTCGGAAGAGCTCCTCGACGGGGGAAGTACCTGTTGAGCTGAGGAAATCCTCAACTGCGGGCGAGGCTCTGCAGGGTTCGAGCAAGGAGATAGACTACAGAGAGTCTGTAGAGCCCTTGGATACTGGCATTCGAATCCCATCGACAGAGAAAGCCAGTGTTGGAGTGTCCGCGTCACCTCCATCTCCACCTCCACCAAAAGCGGATTCTACCAAGGCTGCCCGTAAAGAGGACAGCTCGACTCCCAAGCTACCAGCTACTTCCGGCTTGGGACTGGCGGGCTATAGCTCTGACGAAGACGATTGAGTGCTGTGGTCTACGTCCCTGACAGTCGCATCAACACATTAATATGAGAGCTACATATTGATCGAAGTGTTGAGACCTGTTGGCATCATTCATAACAGCAAAAGCTGCTGTATTCTACATACTTTAAGGACTTTTGTATGGACTTGTGTATAGAGGCTGGTCGTTATTGCTTTGAAATGACCACTTGCTTAGGATCATAGTCTGCGGTCCATTGCCAGTTCAGTCACCATTCAGCGGCGAAGTGAAAGGGTTTCGCCACTTGAAACAGTTACTTTCTTCATCTCCTCGGGCTCTTGACCTTTTGTTTTTTATGGTTTGTCCTACGACAAAGCGCGACACGTAAAAGGATCGACACAAAGGCTTTGACTCCGGCACAATGCTATGTGATACCTCGAACAGAGATCGATAAAACATAAAGGATGGCGAGCCTTTGCGTGTCTCGCAATCCTGCGGCATCCACTTTTCACGACAACACTCTATCCTGTACTCGTATTTTCGACCGTCTACAAGTACGCGAGGTGCGAGTCTCTCTAAAACCAGAACCAAAAAAGCGCGTTAATATGAGCTTGACGCTCCATATTGAATCTGGCGGATATGGATCGACAGCATGGACAGCGTCCTCGTTGAGTGGGAGGTCGCAATCTTTACATTACGAGTCTGGTAGTCAGAATGTTGAGTCTGGCACTTTGAACTCGGATAATCCTGCTGCTGGAGACTTCATCCAAGGACACCGCAACCATGCAGTTTTCGAGACTGGAAGTGAAATAACAAGATCTTCATTCGTTACCCAACTTGACCCAGAGGTCGAGGCTTTGATCACGAGGATCAACAAGAGTGTCGTTATTCAAGACGTGGCCACGATAAGTCCACAATCGGTATGTGTTCCAAGAGGATATGTTGTCGAGAATGAAATCAAGCCCTCAAGGTTCTATGAAACGCGAGGCGAAGTCAGAGAACATGTCAAAAAGCGGAAAAGAGAAGGTGTACTGCCGAAACAATCAAGGAAGCAGTGGCGAAGTGAACGCCACGGCTTCCGGCCTCAAGAAGTGAACTTCAACGGTGCTGTACATCTCGAGGGTTGCAAGCCTTCCAATCTCACTAACGACATTCATCCTATCTTTGACAGGTCCAATTTTGACGATACTCCAGACGCTATATATGACCAATTCATACCTGGGCTACAATTAGCGACCATGTTCCTCACACAAAGGATCTGCATGCAGTTCTGGGTGACCCTAGCCATGGGTGATCGAAAGAATGATCCTGAAATGACTTCCAGAAATGGCAAGCTTTCTCAGCGGATTCATAGCCATGTCGAACTGACTGATGAAAAGGCCAGAACCGTCATCGAACATATCAACGCCATTGGAAAGGAAAATCTGATTCATTTCAGATTCAAACATAAGCTGCAAGGCTTTTCTCCCGAGGAGTTCGGTGCCTGGGGGACATCAGTTCCGATTTGCGACTATAAAGGAGTCGAAAGAGACTATCACGGGTTGAAAGGCGATCTTGTCCGCTCGATTATCAGAATTCACGCTGATTACTATGTTGTTGCCAAGAAGCTGAGTCAATTGAAATACCCTGAGATTTCGCAGAAGCTACGGTTCAACTTCCTATTCGCGGTCTTAATGATACATGAGTTGGTATGTCTCTTCAATCTCCAAACCTTCGAAGGCTATGCTAATATTGTCCAGGCTCACTCCATAGAGGGTATGCATATGAAGAATCGCGCAGAACAATGGATCGACTGGCACTCTTCGCATTACTATAAAGAGGTCTATTGGCTAGACTGGCAAGAGTCTGAATGTGGCAGGGCCTGGGAACAGACCATGTTTGGTGGACATGTTGCCCCTATCAATAATAAAGTTGACGGTTCACACGGCATCGCTATCTCTGACTGGCCCCCTCAAGGTACACAAAATGATCCGGAAAGGAGGGTGTGGAACACGATATCCATGCGCTACATCGAGAAGCTCTTTCAAATGAATACCTGGCAACGTCGCTTCAACTTGAATGACTGGCGCATCTTCTATGTCCCAAGAGATGGAGCCACCTCCTTGTACATCAACTCGTTCACTACCATGTCGGCAAGCGAAGAGCAGAGAGTCGCCAGAGAAGAGTTGACCGAGGCCATCGCTTTGGCAAACGCACAACCCGCAAAGAAGAAGCGCGTAACGGCAACCGGAAGAACGGAAGAATGGCGGCCTCAAGATGAGAAGATTATCGAGGAAACCGTGGTTGAAGAACAAGAGCCGGAGACTCCGACTCAACAGGTTCACCCTTCCGACGGAAAACGCCGAGCTTCCTCCCCAGAAGCACTGCCTGCGCAACGATTAATCCTCGCTCCCCACATCCGCCGCCCAAGCTCAGGTCTCGTCACCGTCCCATCATTACAGCCAACTTCACCTCAACAAACAACCCCGACGCCGCTACCGTCAAACCAGCCGAACCCTCTCAACAACAGCACAGCCATCTACCCCGCCCACAGCGCCTCCCTCACCGACACCACTCCCGCCGAACCCACCTCCACCACAATCCAAAAGCTCAAATCCCAACCCAAAGGCCTCCTAGCTGCATACAGAGAGCGGCGACGGATCGGTCTCGCGAAAAAAGAAGCGGAGGCGAAGAGGAGACGGGACCTGGCGGATCGGACAAACGAGGAGCTGCGGCTGAGCTTGATGAGGGAAGCGGAGCTGAGGAAACGGCTGGAGAAGGCGGAGGAGGAGTTGAGGAGGGTGAGGGATGGGGATGGGGAGGAGGGGGGGAGGAGGAGGGCGCTGGCGAGTAAGGGGGAGGTGGAGGCGAGGGAGAGGGCGAAGAGGAGGAATAGGGTTGCGTTGTAGTAGAGTAGGGATGGTGGGATTCCATTTTGTTGATGGAAGCGTCGAGTTGGGCAGATGTTTGGATATATATCTTTTGTTATTTTGATGTATTTTGCAAAGGCAATAATACCCTTCTGCTAGCTATCAAAGACTAAGTAGAATCTTTTTGTCTTCTCTCAAACTTAATCATACAAGTCCCATGAACGCTTTCAACGGGAACACTATCGCTTCCGCCTCGTCTCCTCGAAACCCTGCAGCACACTCTTCGCCACCTCGTCGGTCTTCCCCGCCGCTGCATCCTGCGCAGCATCTACACTCCCATCGCCCACACTAGCGCGTGAATCTGAACTCTCGGGCGCCTGAACAATCCCCCTCGCCATGCTCTTCGCCTGCCCCTCGCTAACCTTGCCGTAGACCGCCATCGCGCTCGCAATCATGCCGCCCATATCGCCCACATTCCCCGGCACCACGACCGCGGTACCCTCTTTCGCCAGCCGCCCAAACGCCTCGACGTACTTCTCCGCCACGCTCAGACTTACGGCTCCGCGGGCGGCGTCTTGGCCTTGGCTCAGACTGTGGGCGACGGCATCGATACCTTTGGACGTAGCGGTCGCTCGGACAAGGATGGCCTCCGCCTCTCCGGTCGCCATGTTGATCTGCTCGCTTTTCAACGCCTCGGAAGCGAGAATGACGCTCTGCTTGCGGCCTTCGGCGATGTTGATGGCGCTCTGTCTCTGTCCTTCGCTCTCGAGTATCTCGGCTCTCTTGCTCCGCTCCGCGGTGACTTGTCGGTGCATGGCTTCGACGACTGGGTCGGGAGCGTGGATGTCTCTGATCTCGTAGCGCAGGCAGACGACGCCCCAGTCTCGTGCTGCTTCGTTGATTGCTTCGGTGATGTTGGTGTTTAGGGCGGCTCGTTCGCGCAGGACGTGGTCGAGGGTCAGGCGGCCGATTTCGCTGCGCATGGTCGTTTGGGCCAATTGGCTGATGGCATATTCGGCGTCTTCCACCCCGTAGCTAGCTTTGTATGCGTCGAACACTCGGGTGTACAGTACTCCGTCTAATTCCAGAGTCACATTGTCTGCAGTAATGGCGCTCTGCTGCGGTATCTCCATTGCTGATTCCTTGAGGGACTTGACGTAAGCAATGCGGTCCACGATAGGTAGGAGAATGGCGACGCCGGGCTCCAAGATCCGGTTGAATTTGCCCATTCGCTCGACTATCCACGCGGTCTGCTGAGGCACGAAGCGGATTATGGTGTTGGCGGGGAGGGAGGGCCGTTGGAAGTAGGAGGATGGGGCGGCCGAGGAGGAAGCAGCGGAGGCAAGGGCGGAGGCGAAGGGAGATGAGGAGGCATGTCTTATTGAAAGCGGTTGTTGGGTCTGTCTATTGGGAAGTACGGTACTGTTGAGGCATGGTGATGCAACAGCAGGTAGTCTGGAGTAGAGATGTGGTCGAGATGGTTGGAGCAGAGTGGTCGCTGTCCGCGTCAGGCCGCTCTGAGATGCTTCCCTAAGAGCCATGCTGTTTATGTGGTGCTTGATAGCCCCCTAGTTAAGGGCAGTTCAGTACTTAGTACAGCAGACACAAACCGATTTGGACATTCGCTAATGCTGAAGGCGATTTCTGTAGTCAAAAACTTGACTCAGCCTTACGGTGTGGCGCTAGTGTGGAAATTCACCCAGCTCCCCTTCGGTCCTCGCTCTTGCCTTCACCATCCTCGAGGCTTCTACGATTTGAGCAGGACGAGGACCGCCAGATTTCTGTGCGGAGAACATTCAAAGCAAGGACCTTCTATTCCATTGTACTATATTTGCGGATCTCAGGCTACATCTATGCTCCGCAATGTCGGAGTACTGGAAGTCGACCGTATGCACAATCCGAACACTCCACACAAGTGCTTTCACTGACCATTTCTCTAGCCGAAATACTGGTGCAAACACTGCAAAACTTTTGTCCGCGACACCAAGCTCGAAAAGACTAATCACGAGGCAACACCCAAACACCAAGGTAATCTCAAGCGGTTTCTGCGCGATCTTCACAAAGGACACGAGCGGGATGAACGAGATAAGCAGAGAGCAAAAGATGAGGTCGACAGACTGAATGGCGTAGTTTCAGGATCTTCCTCCAAAAGTGGAAGCGCACCGTGGGAGAGGAGGTCAGCAATCCCGCCTCCTTCCGTGGGCGGGAATCAGCAAGCAACACCAGCGGACAGAAAGAGGCAGTTGGCACAGCTGGCAGAAATGGGTGTTGCAATTCCGGAAGATTTCAGGAGGGAGATGGCAATGGCGGGAGATTGGGAGACTACGTCGGAGATGCTCGTCTACGCGAATGACTTCATGAAGAAAGAGGAGCCCGAGGATGTGAAGCCAGGAGGACTCAACGTGGGAGTAAGAAAGAGAAAATTTGAAGGCCAGGAAGAGGAGGAAGAGGCTGGTGAAGCAGTGGTAAGGAAGGGCTGGGGTTCGACAATACGGGCTTATCCTGGAATGGGAGATGACGATGGTGATCTGAATACGCTGTTAAAGAGTACGAAAAGGAGCACAAGAGGAGACGAAGACTTGCAAAATCTCAGATCTGCGCATTTGTCCCAGCCATGCCAGTCAGACAATCATGCTACAACAAAGGAAAGTCGGCCTGATCCGGACGCACCTGCAATTAAGGACGAGGAATCTACAGACTTTAGTGGTGTACCAGACTCGATCTTGAGCGAGGCAGCTAATCTTGAGGCCCCTTCGGAGTCCCTCAAGCAAGAAGAGGATCCTCCAGACTCTGGAGTGATCTTCAAGAAGCGCAAGGCGAAGCCAATACGACAGAAATGATGAGGCTTAAGAATCCTGTTCATTCATTAGATTCCCCTCTTCTTTCCACGGACTCTCAGTGAAGAGAATTTTGCGACGCATCTCTGCTACACCCTACCCGGTCATTACGTAACCATGTTTGCATCATAAATACTCGCCGCATGCACGGATGACAAACCACGTCTTTTCTACATTTTAAGCAAGGGACGAGCTAAGTGCGTGGTACGATTACCAATCGAACCCATCAACTCTTCATATTAAAGCCCTTTCTATAAACTCTCTCTCGCCGCTCCCTTGCCACCGCAACAATTAACTTTATCTCAAGAACTCGTTCACACAAAATGAAAGAAGCGATTGTCTTGGCTGGCCCAAGGGTCAACATTGTTGACTCTCCCATACCGACGCCTGGACCCGATCAAGTATTGACGAAAGTCGTAGTATCTGGCTCCAATCCGAAAGACTGGAAGAGGCCGGAATCGACAGGGAAAAATCTGAACACAGGGGACGATATCGCAGGAGTTGTACACAGCGTCGGTTCGAATGTCGTCGAGTTCAAGCGAGGAGATCGCGTGGCAGCTTTTCACCAGATGATGGCACCTGGTGGTAGCTATGCGGAGTATGCTCTAAGCTGGGATCATACAACATTTCATATTCCGAAGAAGACGACTTTTGAGGGTTAGCATTCGTCCCTAAGGGTTGTGGCGTGGAATTCGATGCTGATTAGTACTCCCAGAGGCTGCTACCATTCCGTTAGCTGCCATGACTGCTGCATTTGGTCTTTACCAACGTCTCGGTCTTCCGCCACCCTGGCGCCCTACCACTACTCCGACGCCTCTGATCATCTACGCCGCTGCAGGCGCGGTTGGATCCTTTGCGATCCAGCTTGCGCGACAGTCCAACATCCACCCCCTGATCTGTATTGCTGGAAAAGGCATACCACATGTAGAATCGATGATTGACCAGAGCAAGGGAGATGTCGTTCTAGACTATCGAGATGGCAACGAGCAGCTTGTTCAGAACCTCAAAACGGCTGTGCGGAATGCCGGCGGTAAAGTCGAATTTGCCTTCGATGCAGTAAGCGACCACGGTAGCTACCAAAACATTTGCGAGGTTTTGGACCTCAAGACTGGAAAGATCACTCTAGTGCTACCGAACAAAGAGTACAAGGAGATTCCCGAAACCATTGAGAAATCGTCGACCTTTGTGGGTGCCGCGCAGATTGAGACGGACCCAGACCCATATCAAAAGAAGACGGGTATGCAGACAGGCAATGAGGAGTTCGCCATGGCTTTCTTCCGGTACTTTGGAAGGGGCTTGCAGAAGGGCTACTTCAAAGGGCATCCTTATGAAGTCGTGCCGGGAGGATTGGCGGGTATCGAAGGGGCACTTAAGAACTTGAAAGATGGGAAAGCGAGTGCTGTTAAGTATGTCTTCAGGGTTGAAGATACGGACGGCGTGTCTCGTTATGATGATGAATGATCTCTAAGCAAAGTATTTGAGCATCGATGATTTTCTTCCCTTGTGTTGCAGACGGAGGTATGGATCAAAAGTAAGAATCTTGATAACGTGAAAGAAGGAAGGGCGTAAGGGCCAGGGCCAGTCGCTGTACACATGTAGGGGCTGACGCCATTATGGGATCAAATCCAAAAATCTTTGGGCAAACACAATTTCCTGTTCCTCACTTCCCAACCTTTGCACTTTCCACCGCTACCCTCTTCTTCAAAAGCTCATCTTCAAAAGCTCACCCACAGGGATTACTTCTTCCTCCCAATTGGGCCCCGAACCATCGACAACGCCCAAACGCCCAACCGCACAGCCACCGACGCCAACCTGCCCCTCCTAGAACGGTGCCTCCATCGCCCAACTCCACCCTCAACCCCCTTACCGACATCCGCCCCTCCACCCTCCACTCCCGCCCGCCACCGCAAAGCGAAAACAAACTCATCATTTCTGGTCCTGTTGAGTAATCCGTTCAAACTCACTGTCCGCATGCCGCTGAATCTCTTCCACTAACCCCTTACCCCGGTACTCAGCCAACAGCTTCTCCACCGCAGGAGACGCACTCGCGCCATCCCAACCGACCGAATACATCCCACTTCCTACTTCACCAGTAGTCCCTCTGGCCACCTCAACACCATCTCCCAACGGGACACCAGAACCCTCATCATTCTCAACACTTGCAGGCGGATACCGAGCACTCGTCGCCAGATACAAGTGTCTCGCGCCACACTCCTCAATCGGCACGGAAACCCAGTACCCTACGATGAGAGAATACAGCCTCATCAGGACCCCCAGCATGCCCTCCATCCGACCAGCGAGCGCCGTTCGCACCGTACCGGGGTAGTCGTGCACGAAGCTCACGTTGGGAGCTGATCTCGCGACGGATTCCAGGCCTAAAGTTACGAGCGTGCAGAGGTGGCCGCGGATTGCGCGTAATGGAACCCGGAGGGCTTGGAAGTCGCTGGGATCCAAGGGGCCTTCCTTTACGATTTCGGAGTCAGTGTTTCTCTTTTTGGAACGACGAGCGAGCTCCGAGATACGGCTGAGGAGCAGACGTTTTCAAGGCATGTCTCGGTACTCAGAATCAGAATTGGATAGGAAAGGTTTTGAGAGAAAAAATAACGTACGTTGCCGCCTCCGGCGACGGTGACGACACGGCGGAGAGAGGTAGCGCGGCGGAGGAGCGGGAGGAGATTGGTGATGAAGCGGTGGCGGGAGTAGAATGTTAGGGCGGTCAGGAGGTGGAGGTGCTCGGATGTTTCTGGAGTGGGTGGTTAATGTTGGGGGGAGAAGAGGTGACCTGCGATACCTACCTCGACGGTCCATGATGGGAAGGCCGGCGCTGAGGAAGAGAATGTTGAGGGCCGTTTCCTTTGCTTTGATCTCATCGCATATCTCGTCTACGGCGCGTATCAAGCTCACGTCGGCCGCGATGAATACATACTCGCCGGCGGGGTTGAGCGCTCTGCACTCGGCGGCGATGCGGTCGCCGGCGGCTTGGGAGCGGCCGACGAAGTAGGCGCGCGGGCGGGGGGTGTGGGAGGCGAAGTGCTTGAGGGTTGTGAGGCCGATGCCGCTGGTGGCGCCGACGAAGAGGGCGATGAGGGTGGGGGGGAGGGCGGATGAGATGAGGTGGTTGGAGGTGTGGACTTGGGGGAGCGTGGGCATTGTGTCTACCTACCTTATGGTACTATGGTACGGTACCTGTTCACGGCCTGTTTGAGGATGAGACTGGGGGATGTGAGCAGATGATGGGGTTTTGGGTGGTGTTGGAGGGGATTATTAATGGGCTTTTGTCATCAAGCAGCATGTGAGCACATGCATTGTGGTCAGGTTCGTTAGGAATTCCCCCTCGAGCAACAATCTAGGAATGGAAGAAATTACGCTTTATCCAGATAGAATAACTATAGGTACTCAGGCGGGGTACACCGAAAGTCTTAGCCACCAAGACTGTTCACTCACACTCTCAAAGGACCGCGCCTCGAAGGAAATGCACTCTTTGGGATTACATTCAAAGGAGTAAGACTTCAGGATGGATATAGTTATAAAGAAGCATACCTCTGTTACTGGTGCTGTCCAGGACTTCTTTCTCTTCTCGAAATGGTCTTGTTTACTTGTTTCACTCTACCCCACCAAAAAGGCTAGAATTGGCTTAGCCTTACTTGGCACTAAGGTACCTTACTCGCACATTACCTAGCGCTTACTGCTGGCTTCAACACTACCTCTACACAGCTAGACACTGCACTTTCTATGCTACACAAGCATCTCGACGAAGCACTTTCAACAACCTCTACACCCAACTTCTGACTTCTCCTTGCCTGCGATAATCAGCCCTGAGATTCATTCTAGCTATACAACTCTCGGCAGTTCTCCAACATGGACGGCCTCAGCAGCCTTCTCAAGGCCATCTTCCCATGTCTTCCGCTTGAGCGTGGCATCCAACTTCCTACCGATACAGCCGGATACCACGACTTTTCAGAAAAAATCTCCGAGCCGCCCTCCCCGCGTGCCCAACCCTCCCCATATGGCGATAACAAGTCGAAGCTGTCCATCGAACAGGCTGCCACGTCCATCGTGTCGACCTTGATGGACGCCGACAAGGCTGGTCCCTCTCTGGATGCCACTATTCAGTCCATCGTTCACCAGGCTGGCGGGTGGTCGGCGTATCTAGCTCAGAAGGTCCTCGCTGCGGTGGAGTCCGTCCTCAAGTCCGACTCAATGAACGCGGCAATGCGGGAGGCATATGATAAGGCTTACATAGCTTTCACGGAGGTTGAAGGATTTGCAGCGGAGCACCCCATAGCGACAGAGGTCTTCTGTACAGTCATTGCTCTGGGGGTCTTGGCATTGTTGGTGCCCTATGTTGTGGAGTGCCTAGGATTTTGGGCTGGGTTTGGCGAGTTGGGACCTATTGAGGGTAAGTCGAGCTTCCTGCGGTGCATTGTGATGATGAAGGGAGTCTGATGCTTTGAGTCACTGCAGGTTCGTGGGCAGCCGCGTGGATGAGCAGATACGCGGGTATGGTCCCTAAGGGAAGCCTTTTCTCCTACCTTCAGAGACTGGGTATGACCTGGAAGCGTGTCTGAGAGAATCAAGTACGGTTCATTGGCTCGGCTACAAATGACGTGATTGGCCGGCGAGTCAGCAACAGCATGCGAGAGTACCTTTTCAGTTGTCTCGAGCCTCTAGCCCTGCTTTAGGTGTTAAGCTGAACCTGGGAGTGAACTGTGATGCTAGCTTGATCACAATTGAGGAAGCGCAAGGCGCTCTCATGAATAGCTGAAAATGAACGATACGAGTTCATGATTCCACAAAATGATGCATTGGCGCTCCCCTGTAGATGTCCACAGCTGTCTTGATGTTCGTTCAAGCTACTTCACTACAGCGAGTTTGCGGACCTTCTCGAGCGAAGACGGTACTTGGCAAGCTCGTAGTGCACTGAAATTTTGACTGATATACTCTAGAGTAGAGAGAGATGATGTGAGAGATAGGTTCGAGCTAATCGATCTAATTCTACGCGACGGCCTAGGTACCTTAGTGACGCGAGCCCCGAGGAAGCAATGCCAAGGCCAACGCCAATCAGAGTATGCCGCAATGCCGCAAACAACTTAATCTGGTAGTCAAACTTCATATATTACTCAAGGTCCGCGAGACATGCACCACAGGCTGAAGCTCCTATACTGCTGCCATGAAATATATCCGTCCAGTATGGCTGACGCATAGCGGAGAGAAGAAAGACTTTGAAGTCTACAGTTGCCATGTATCGCCCGATGGAAAGAGGCTCGTCACAGCTGCTGGAGGTGATTGGTGCCCCCCTTGTGATTTGTAGAGAATTATAACTGACTCCTCTTTTTAGATGGCTTCGTCCGCATCTGGTCTACAGATGCCATCTACAATGCGCCCGATTCTTCCTATACCAAGCCAAAACAGCTATGCTCGATGAGCAACCACTCTGGCACTATACACTCTGTACGCTTTTCTGGAACTGGGAAATATTTGGCATCCGGATCAGATGATAGAATCGTTTGCATCTACTACATCGACCCTAGTCCGCCCTCTGAGTTTGCTACATTTGGTACGTGAAATCGGCAAGGCTAGGGTGGGAGCGGAAATCGCTGACGATACGATTAGGAAGTAACGAAGCTCCGCCGGTGGAAAATTGGAAAATAAGTAGGAGGCTGATTGGCCATGATAATGATGTTCAAGATCTGGGCTGGTCGTATGACTCCTCGATACTGGTTACTGTTGGGTTGGACTCCAAAGTTGTTGTCTGGTCTGGCTACACCTTTGAAAAGCTCAAGACGCTAGTCAGCCATCAGAGCCATGTCAAAGGCCTCACTTTCGACCCGGCGAATAAATACTTTGCGACGGCTAGCGATGATCGGACGATCAAGATCTGGCGGTTCACCCCTCCGGGACCCAACTCCGGCCCACATGATCAGATGAACAACTTTCAGCTTGAGAAGACCATATCTGCGCCTTTCATCGCTTCTCCCCTTACTACATACTTTCGAAGGTGCTCTTGGTCGCCAGATGGAAACCATATAGCAGCCGCAAATGCTGTCAATGGCCCAGTTAGCTCTGTGGCCATAATCAATCGCGGTGCGTGGGATGGAGACATCAACCTCATCGGCCATGAACAACCTGTGGAAGTTTGCGCTTTCTCACCCCGGCTCTTCACAAGACATGACCCAAGCAAGAAACCTTTCGATCCAAAAACGAGCCCTGTTCATACCGTCATCGCTTGCGCCGGTCAAGACAAAGCTCTCAGTGTGTGGATCACCACCAACCCAAGACCACTATGTATAACGCAAGAGCTGGCTGTCAAGTCCATATCAGACCTTGCATGGACTCCTGATGGCAAGACGCTGATCGTTACCAGTTTGGATGGAACGGTGATTGCGCTAGTATTTGAGACAACTGAGATCGGGTACGAAGTCAGCTTGGATGAGAACGAAAAGGCTCTAGCCAAGTTTGGAGCTGGACGACGAGGTGCAGGTATTGTTGAGGGGACTGATGGGTTGCTACTCGAGGAGAAGAGCAAGGAAGGGGAGATGCGTGGTGTCGAAGGGCGAATGGGTGCTCTGATGGGAGACGCTGGACCAAGCTCTGCGGTTATGACAAATGGCAATGGCGCACCCGTACAACCTCAAGGACTCCTCATGAATGGAAACAGTGGGACCCCAGCTGTCACTAACGGCCAAGCCCATGATCAAGATCCAGCTAAACCCAATGAGCAATCTTTAAAGGCAAAGGAAGACCCCAACGCAGCCAAACTCGAAAGACTCAAATCGCGCGTAACTATCACGAAAGACGGTAAAAAACGTATTGCGCCATTGCTCGTTTCATCTGCTGGCAATGAATCCTCTCTTCCTCGAACGCAACTCATGGCCTCTTCGACCCACCAAGGTGCGCAAAATGATCAGCCACTAGCGATCCTAGACTTGTCCAAGCCATTTGATGGCTTACCCAAAGGGGGCCTCGCAAGTCTTTTATTGGGCAATAAACGACGACTCGCAGCAGTCGAAGGGGTCGAAGACGATCACGTCGAGAAGAGAATTGCGATTGCAAGCCAGGACGGGGCTGTACCCATATTATCGAATACCATCAACGGACTTCTACCCACAAAGAACTCCATGGCACCGGCAGGGCAGCTGCCTACACCTGACTTTATCCGACCTGCAGTGACTAATCCTAGTTTGACAGTCGGTCAAGTAAGACTGGCAGTACCAAAGGTTCGCTCGCACATTATACAGTCTTTCGGAGGATCTGGTGTGTCGCTTAATGGGGGTACTGCAAATGGTACAGATCAATCTATACAGACAGAAGCCATGATCGAAGTTCGGAATCCGATGCAGCTCTCGATCCCTGGAAAGCCACACGATCACGAGCCTTGTCGACTTACCGTCACGAAAAGAGGCCAGCCAGTCTTTCAGGACTATCTACCCAGAAGCGCTATACTAGTGACAGGAAACAAAAAGTTTTGGTCTGTCGCTTGCGAAGATGGTAGTGTTTATGCTTGGACGCCCGTAGGAAGGAGGCTGATCAATGCCTTGGTTATGGAAAGCCAGCCAGTCATTCTGCAGTGTCAGGATTCATGGCTGCTGTGCATTACAGCTGTGGGCCTCTGCTACGTGTGGGACATGGTAAACCTCTCGTCGCCTCATCCGCCAGTATCGCTCGCTCCAATTCTAGACATTGCGACTCATAGCTTACAAGAACATCCTACCAAAGCTCCGGCGATTACTGGTGCACGGCTAAACTCAGAAGGCCGGATCGTGGTCACTCTTACCAACGGTGAAGGTTATGCTTACTCGCCGTCAATGTTCACCTGGCAGCGCCTTTCGGAGCTATGGTGGATGGTGGGCAGTCAGTACTGGAACTCAACTGACTCCTCGGTTGGGAACCTGCGATCTACATCGGCTCTTGGCAACGATACATCCAGCTCGAATGTCTCAGCAGGTGTCATACCGTTCCTCGAGCGGACTACGACCAACGAGACGCTAGCTCGAGGGCGAGCGCAACTTCTTAACCGGCTTGTTAAACAGCTTCTCTCACGTGAAGGGTATGAAGGGTTTGAGTCAGGGGTGTCAATTGCTCATCTTGAGAATAGAATTGCGGCTGCGATGATGCTGGGTGCCAAGGACGAGTTTCAGGTCTACCTGTATATGTACGCCAAGAGACTTGGTGTCGAAGGCTTAAAGATGAAGGTTGAGGAGCTACTACGAGGTCTGCTTGGTGGAATTTATGAAGACACGGACGAGGAAGGAAAAGCAAAAGCACGTGGGAGCAATCCAGAGGACCGACACTGGGGCAACAAGACCGACATGCTCTGTGGATGGCCGCGACGAGAGCTTCTGAAGGGCGTGATCTTGATCCTAGGTAAAGCCTCTTGCCTTATGAGTATCATCTTGTACTAATACACCACAGGCAAGAATCGCGATCTGCAACGAATCACTGTACCATATGCGAAGGTTCTCGGAGTTATGGAGGAACAGGAAGAAGGGGGGGATGCAATGGTTGCTTGATCAGGCTTGGGACGCAACCATCGCTCAAAGTGTGGGCATGAAGGACTGATTAGAGGAACTCATGTCAGTACTCAAACAGGCTCAGGACGTCATCAGCGTCTAGAAGCTAGAGTTGGGTGCAGGAGGGACTGATCACGGAGCTCATGGTTCTTCGTCGAGGAATTGATACCATCATAGCAGGGCGTTTGGGTGGCACAAGATATCCAAGGAGCCTAGGAAGGCAAATAGAGCACATGGATTTCTTTGTATACTAACAGGCGATTCCATTTGGAGGATGAGAGAAATGCATGTCTCTGGATTGGAAAGGGTCGCTCCTGCCAATCATTCTTGGCGATGTTTGCAAACAACATTTTGAACACGCGATCATTTGCTCATAGTGATCACCGAGATAACAAAACGTCTATGCCAATGCACTACTATTCTCCCTCGAAAACGTGCCGAACAAGGAAGAACGGATCGGGAGACGAGGTGAATCTACCACGTTGTATCTGTTGGCGTTGCCGCAGTCTACCACCTCAGCACTGGCAGTTGCGAATGCCAAGCCATGTATTTACAGCTCGTCGCACGAGCCTCGACTTCGACAATCTCTCATTCCATTGACCTCGCCTTAACATCCAGATTCTGTCTCCCTTTGCGCAGATGGGCTTCCTGGAACGCACAGCACGGAAGCTCTTCAAAACACCAGGAAGAGATCCGTTTCTGGACAAATCGCCCAAACTACTCGCCACGCCCTCTATGACCTCGATCTCTAAATTCTCTCTGCCATCCAGTGAAACTTCCCGATCCTCTTCCGCCAGCTCCTTGTCTTCCAGCTCGTCGTTTTGGACATCGCCAGCACCTTCGCGATGGCCCAGACATTTCCCTTCTAGCGTTCGCAACTGGCCCAGACACCTCCCTTCTAGCGTTCGCAACATCGTCTTTAAGAGGCAGATCGCTGTCGTTGCCTGTTTGCTACTAGCTCTGCTCATTTGGGTCATACCGCAACCGCATACATGGCGGCGTCGAGTGATCCATGTCACGATACAGCAGGAGGTCGCGAACCCATACCAAATGCTGCGCCCTGTCTCAGAGACAAATCCAACGATGAGGAAACGGGCTCCTAATCCAACGCTTTGGTTGGAACAGAACTCGAACAATAAGCATGCGGATAGTACTGGAGTCGGTCTGCTGAAGTCGGTGCCGTCGTTCGGTCATCGCTCTGCCAAACCGAGAGCTGCCCTTATTAGCTTGGTGCGCAACTCTGAACTGTCCGGATTGATGCAGAGTATGCGACAATTGGAGTTTCAGTGGAATCGAAAGTACAATTACCCATGGATCTTCTTCAACGATGAGCCGTTTAGTGATGAGTTCAAAGTATGCAGATATTCGTCATTCGGGCAGAACATAATTGACTGGAGCACAGGCTGCTACCCAGAATTTGACGTCTGCAAAATGCTACTACGAGGTTGTGCCTCTAGAGCACTGGTCACTGCCCGACTGGATTGATGAGGGGAGATTCATGAACAGCCTGGAGTACTTGGGTGCCATCGGAGTTGGAAAGGGATGGATGATCAGCTACAGACACATGTGTCGCTGGAACAGCGGCTTCTTCTACAAGCATCCACGGCTCAAAGATTTCGACTGGTACTGGCGGGTTGAGCCCGATGTATGAGCCATGTCTCCACGAAATCTATCAGCACTAACATGCTTTCTGCTAGGTCCACTTCTTCTGCGACATTGACTACGACGTCTTTCGCTTCATGCGCGATAACAATTTGAAGTACGGTTTTAACATGAACATCCTAGACGACGCTCGCTCATTTCCCTCCCTCTGGTCTCGTACGCGCTCCTTCATCAACGCCCATCCAGAATTGATACATCCTGATGCAGACTTGGACTGGTTGCTTGACTCTCACAATAGCGGAGACTACAACAATTGCCAGTTTTTCTCCAATTTCGAGGTCGGGGACCTGAACTTCTTCCGCGGCGAAGCAAATGAAAGATACTTTGATTGGTTGGATAGAGGAGGGGGTTTCTACTACGAGCGATTCGGTGATGCGCCCATACATACTTTGAGCGTGGCCATGTTTGTCCCGAAGAGCGAGATATGGTTCTTTAGAGATATCGGATACCAGCATGACATCAACAGGTGAGTCTTTATCCACTAGAGTCTTGTGCACCTTCACAGTTGTCTTTGGCTAACGATAATGGGGTTCAGGAATTGCCCACCACAGTCCTCCCACCGCTGCTCTTGCGACCCGACCCCAGTCGACGAAAACTTCTACCGCCTCGTCCCTCTGGAATCGCCGCAGAAAAAGCCAGACGATACCTGCATTCGACAATTTCTGGGCGGCAATTGGCTTGACAAGAAAGAGGGGTGGTCTCAGGAGATTGAGAGGGCTTTTGGAGGAGACGGGTATCAGGGATATGTTACTGGAGGGTTGGATTAGATGATCCGAGGGTGCAATGGTAGACGGTGTGCTATGATATTGAAGGAATCAGGAGTGCGAAGAGTATGATTGGACGACGAATTAATCGAGAGGAAGGAGGAGATTATGGTTGGAAGAGCAGCAGATGATAGGTGGGTGGGGATCGAGAGAGCGTTGGAGTTTTTCCACAATATTGCATAGTGGGGCATTTGGCATGCGAGTTACTGTGTACTGTGTATGAGCTTTAATCCATGGTGAAGCGGCTTATTGTCAGCTTATTGTAGCATCGAAAGGATTGAACCTTTCTTTCAATGATGGGGTTTTAGAGGAATACAGACGTATCCGCAGAGGAGATTGGCTTGTTGGCTCAAGACGCTATCTAATAGGTACTTAAGAGTAATTTGGAGGTTCGAGAAGGTGCTTGCGGATCGCGTCAGGCTAGATGTGCCTTTTACGTGGATCACTCGACTGAGGAGATGGTGAAATTGTGGCCAATGACTGGGGTAAGAAGTTATGAGTGAGGTGGATGGAGGGGATGTGCTGGGTTGCGCGCAGGTGAGCAGAGGGGGTCGTTGGACGGGGGCAGGGGTAGGAAATGGCGGGGTGAGGTGGGAGAATGGGGATGAGAGTTGTTGGAGGTTTGGGTGGTTGGGTTGGGTTGTGGGGTGGTGTTGGAAGGAAGGGAGGCATGCAAAAGGGAGAGGGTATATTTTTGGGAGCTTTACACAACACCACAAAGGCTGGGGTTGAGGCAGAGGGTATGTGAAGAGTGCAAGTCAAATCAAGGATGGCAGTCGTAGATTGATACGTTGCTCAGGGCACAGATGCGGGCGGATGAGGTTGCTGGTGGAGCTAGGCTAATTGATATATATTTCAGATAGTGAATCATCTATTAACCTGCCAGGATGGTCTAGTTGGTTAAATTCCAACCCATTGTGTGGAGTTAGGCGCTCCATCTCTCGCCCCGGGTCACCGGTTGTACGCTTCGATGTAGGGTGGACAAGCGGGAAATCCGGCTACTGATGTCCCGGCTGGGCTGTC
>JAEUBB010000021.1:37989-87531 GCA_018257885.1 Parmelia sp. 050094 | reverse complement strand
AAAAAAAAAAAAAAAAAAAAAAAGCCGCAAGTCGGATTCGATCCTAGACCCTCTACACACCCACATCAAAACCTCCAGGCAAAAAGGGAAAATCACCCAACGGACTTAGGGAACATTCAACGTAGGAACTTGATCCTAGGTGTCCTAAGAACCATTAGGTGGAAACCTCTTCAGCATGGCTTCGTGACTGGATTGGGCCGCAGGGGTTGAAGGTACTGCTAGCGTAAGGCCGCTATGGACGGACCGACTTGCCTGAGCCGTCAGTGTACCACTCGGCCATATAAGTGCTGGATACTATGAAAGTTACCGAAATCGTATATAATCTTAAAAAATTCGGAAATCTACCCTAGCACACATGTCTCGCTCTCTTTTGCCAGGCTTGCATTGCGGATGAAGCTCTTTTATCTGACGCATGCTGATCGTCACCTACTTCATTTCAATGGTCCTTGTTTCCATTAGCACGAATCATGCGTGACTTCCAATCCTTGCAAACATTGGCCAGTACTAGCCAACACAATCACGGTAATGAAGTGGAACATTGTCGCAGATACTATCAAGCCAATACAATCACGGTAATGAAGCAGAATATTGTCGCAAATACTATCAAGTCAACAGGCTTACGTTCGATGTACATGGATGTCATCTCCGAGTAGCAATTACGGTCAGGGCAAACGATAGAAAGTGCAAATAAATCTGCGAATAACAACTGTCAAAAATTATAGCAACCAGGTTAGACACGGATCAAGCCCGCTGAGGAGATACATATACTGGCATGCTCGTAGGACTTGCAAGAATAGGGCCGCCTTTGATTGACGATGTTGGAGTGATGGGTGGTCGTCGGAGAAAGCAAGCGAGCTAGGGACCCATAGCCGCCTTTTTGCCAAGTCTTCTCTCCGCTAGCCGCGACAGGCAAAGAATCGTAGCATCTGGCTTCCCAATATATGGCAGGAAGGAAATCGAGAGGGGTCGATGGTAGAGAATGAACAAAAAGCCACTGATGACCTTCTCACGTTTGAGAGGGTCAATTATCACCCGGTGCGTCCAACGGATTCTACGGTTCTGAATATGCAGGGTGATATCATAGAACATCAGCAGCTGCCCGTCGATGAGGCTGAGCAATCACGGCCTCTGACCATGATTCCGTCTCTTTTCCAATCTTTCCTTCTCCTACCTTTCAAATGTTGAGGATGCCGTTTGATACGCGAATAAAAGCTTGAGAAATCCAGCCAGCCATGGATCCAGTCTCCTTTGCATTCGCAGTCGTTGGAATATTTTCCACGTGCGCACAAGGCTACAAGATCTTCTCGGACGCTCGCAAGGCTCCATCGGATGCTCAGAAAGCAGCTCGAGACGTGCGTATCGAAGGATTTACTTTACAAGCTTGGGGATTGCACCATGAGATTCACGAAGACAGAGAGCAGCGGAGCGAGAAGCTAAGAATTCATCTATTGAGGGGCCCGGCATTGTCCGGTTGCTTTGAGGCACTTTGTGCCATTTCCGAGATTTTCACGGATATCAAGGGACTGAATAAGAGATACGGGATCGAATTCAACTATCATGCGAGGGGTGACAGGGTAAGTGAACCATCCTTTGAACACGTTCATGGGTCTCACATAGCATAGAGTCCACATGTTCCTCGGAATGTTCGCGCTCTGTTGGATGGGCAAAATCCGTCTCGTAGTCCTTCGCCAGCAGAGCGTAGGAGCATGAAAGAAGAAATGGACCAGAAAGTCCATTACTATGACAACAAGATGTCTCTCCTTCAGAAATGTCGATGGAGTCTGAAAGGCAAAGGTCATGTTGATACCCTCCTCAAGGACCTGCGAAAATACAATGAAGACCTTGTCCGTCTTTGCTCGTTCGAAGGGCAAGAACAAATAAATCGGGGCTTACCTACCTTTGCCTTGCCACAATGCAACAACTTCCTCGATCTGCAATTTATGGCTGACTCAGCCAAGGACGCCGCAAAAGACAAGTCTTCTCCAATGGCCGACGGTCGCCAAAGGTTGGCAGAAATGGCCAAGTTCAAAGCAAAGATAGTGACACCGGACCGTATTTCCAGGCGATTCCAAGCGCGTTGGCGTCTTCTTGATAAAAGAGACTATGATATCAAGTCTGCTGGACCGCGGACGCTTGCGGTATCACATCGGGATAAACAAGTTGTGTTTATTGAGTGGCAATCCTATGTTGGCAAAAGAGGTCGACCCAACAAATTGGCCGAGGAACAGATTCATAAACTCGGGGACTTTCTCAGTGTTCCCAGCCGGCCGCATGATTTCCGCATACTAGACTGTATCGGACTCTTCAAAGATGAATCAAACTCTCGGTACGGCGCAGTGTATAGTCTGCCTTCTTATATGCGAGATCTTACGCGTCGCACTCGTCCCCAAGACCTCGGGCACGTCTGCAAGCCATCCTCGTTGACTCATCTCTTAGACAATGTTCAAGGCATCCTTGATCTCGGTATCCGCTTCGACTTGGCAAAGAAGCTCATGTACAGTATCGTTGTGCTGCATACCTGTGGCTGGTTGCACAAAAACATCCGCTCCAGCAACATTTTCTTCTTCCCACCTCGACCAGCCAACAAGAGGAGCATTGAGAGTCGTCAGAAGGACATTGGTCACCCCTACATCATGGGCTATGGGTTTTCAAGGCCAGATGACGTCCCAGAGCAAACGCAGCGTGATGAGCCCCAATTTTCCAGGAGGCCAGAGGTTCAAAGAGCCCCGCAAGTCTCTAGAATGCCTGGGGCTGATGACGAGATCGACTCCAAATCTCAATTCAACATCTACCAGCACCCAGACAAAGTCGCCAATCCCGCTCCTCGCTTCCGGCACAGCTACGACATATATTCGATGGGTTTGGTTCTTCTAGAAATAGGACTGTGGCAGAATCTTCAGACTTTTGATCGCGGGGACTGGGATGATGCTTATGCCTTTCGAAAGTTCGTGCTCAACACACTGGTTCCTGACCTATGGGGCCAATGTGGATCGATCTATGGCGGGGTCGTGAAGGATTGCTTGAAGATGTCGAGTGACATCAGTCTGGAGGATGAAGAGGGACGAAGATTGGCTTGGAGTATTGCTGAGAGGCTGAATTTGTGCAATGCATGATAATTTCATCGTAAAGTCTGCAGGATGTCCAGGTGCCATTTCTTGGGGGTAAAATCCCTGAAATCCATTTAAGCTGTTGCTCTATGGGCCCGGAATAAGAACATCCTTTTTCTCTCAAGAACCCTTCTTGTCTAGGACTTTTGATGCAGACCTCCGTATTGGGAGCGGTGATTGCATAGATCCCACGTGATATGGCGCTAAACCCGGCTCAGACCCGAGCGATCGAAAACATCTTGAGGTCGCGTCCCTCAAGTTGCATGATTACTGTTAAAGTTCCCCCAGGTACTCGCCCCTCTGATCAGAAAAAAGAAGACTTCCTAGCGAATTGGCGAAAAGCACCGGCGTATACCCGCACAGGCGTGTGTTTTTTTAGGGTCCGAGGACTCCTCGTTATGACACTTTCGGTACAAAGGCGACAATTTGCAAAGAACAAGAATGGCTTTCCCATCGAGAGACCAGTTGAGTTCTGGGATTCAACCCTCCCTGGGTGCACTCTTGCCTCAGGTCCATACATCAGACAACGAAGAATCCTCCCTTGATTCCGAAGATGACGGATCCGATCGAAGTGAGCCTCTTCTCAATGTCTCCGACAATGACTCCCAAGAAGAGCCTCTTCATTCCGATTCGGCGGTCAACGACGGGCAAAGCTCTGTTGAATCCGAGGATGCCGATGTCGACCAAACACACCCTCTCAACGATGTCCCAGACAATGGCTCTGAAGAAGGGTTTCTCTATCCAGATTCGGAGGTCGAAGACGAGGGATCGGAGCAGTATGAGGAGGCATAGGTTGGAAAGTCAAACGAGCGCGTCGAAATATTAGAAGAGGAGATGTCAAGCATCTACCGGCTATTACAAGCCGAGCGCAGAGAAAGTTCCGACGAAATCTCGGCCCTGGTGCAAGAACTATTGGATGAGATTGGGCAAATTGAATTGTCACGCATGAGCATCCATGATAGCATTACG
Source organism: Parmelia sp. 050094 (assembly GCA_018257885.1). NCBI lineage: Eukaryota > Fungi > Ascomycota > Lecanoromycetes > Lecanorales > Parmeliaceae > Parmelia > Parmelia sp. 050094. Next base: position 83,455 of record JAEUBB010000021.1, on the reverse strand, counting down.
GACGAAGCACTACAAGCCCAGAATACTGATTTCAAAGAACGTATTGGAGTCCTCGAAAGTCAATTGGAAACTCTTGGGCGCGAGAATACGGCGCTTTCTCGCAAGGTGCAGTACGTGGAGTACTTAGAAAACCTAGATGATCAGCTTTCAAAAGATCATGTTTTACAAAAGCTGGGGGAATGGGAAGAAAGCATAAGGACTGAAGCTGCCGAGCAAGCCACCCAGCTGCAGCAAACTATCGATGGTCTCGAGCGACAGAAGGCTACGCTTGAATCGAGGCTCCACCGTCAGCAGCAGAACATTGTCCAAAGGATGTCGGCAGCTCACGAGCCATTGGGACAAATCAACACAGCTTCTGCGCAAGAGCTAGTTGAAGCCCGTGCCGAGATGAAGCGTTTGCAGGACACAGTCCAAAAGCAGCAATCTCTGATCGAACAGAAAGAGCAGCAGATCTTCAAACTCACCAGAACAGAAGTCCAGGCCTTTGATCACTTTAATAAATCAGAATTACCACGGGCCGACGATTCAGCAGCGCCACCAGCAAATTTCGAACGGGATGAACTACAACCCACGGAAGTGGATGAGTCGATGGAGGGGCAAGAGGCAGCGGCTTTCGCATCTGATGTCGAAGAACCTTCAACAGAACAGTCTCAACTTGACTCAGAGACACTCCGTCTGCGAAATCAGGAGTTGGAGCACAGCAATCGTGGCCTGCAAGAGCAACATGTCAAATGGCAAAAGCTCTTTAAGAAGTTCATGGAGCGAGCACCACCCTTACAGCGCAATGATGTTTCGAAACATCAAATCAGAAAAGGATTTACAGTCCTGCATAAGATTGTGAAAGAGGCGGAAATTCAGGATACCTAGGCTTTCTTCGATTGCACTCGTGAATTCAGGATGGGGACTGTACCTATCGGAACCCCAAAGATGCCAGAACGAAAGGACATGCGCTGCTCATGCGAAGTCCTCTGAGCCATGAGTGCCTTGCGGATGATCATTATTCGAAGCTTCTCAGCCCGGCCACTGACGGGTATGCAATCACTGCTTCCCCATGCTCTGTCAACTGATAATTCCACTCGGTGAACCAAACATTGACTGATTGAGGTTTTAGACCCCCAATACATCCTCCGCCTTCGCCGCCCTCCCCCACATATCTACATACACATACGGACTTGGGACGTCGCAGGTACTGCTCAAACGGGGAGATTACGAGGCTTAGAGTGCGGAAATCTAACGTCTGAGCATCTCCTAGCTGGATAGTGGTCCTTTACTTCGAACAAACATACGGGGGATTTGCTTCAAGGATCCAAATCAGAGCAAGTACGAGCACCAAGAAGAAAACTAGAACCAAAGGAAGAGGAAGGAGTGAAGGACAAGTGAGGCGAGCTGGCATGGGCTTAGATTGCGGTTGGGAATAGAGGCCTGGTCCTAAATGGGAGCCAAGTGGACGGCACGATACATTCATTACACGATGTTAGAACGGAGGTAGCGAGCTGATGTCATTTATTTTCGTGTCAGTCTTCTCTCCCCCTGCATGCTGTTCTGTCTCGTCTTGAGGGTGGAAGGAGTGTGATCGATTCGCTCCTCTTTTCAATCTCTCCATTGTCGCGTTGACACTAAGCATCGCCGTGTTCCTCCTCATCCTCGCCCTAGCACTGTCCTTATCCTCGCTGTGATCAGCCTGCTCATCCTCTTCTTCCTCCCTCTTCGTCCTCACTGGTCACGTACTCGCCGAGTCTCAAAGTGCGGAGGTCGTCATCGTCACCTTGGCTAACGCACCACCTACTCTCTTCTTAGCCCATAGCTCCACGTGAGAAGAATTTTGCCCTCTGAGCATGCTGTTCATTTCGAGTGTCCACATACCATTGTCCAATTCCAGGGTGTCCGGCTGTTCATTATACTCATCGGCGGAGGAAACACTCATTGAGAAATTCTCGCTCATCGATCCATCCACAATAGTGAAACCGTCATAACAACGCTTGGTCTGATCGATGTACAGGTACAGACCGCGCTGAGGTTGTCCCATTCAAACGTCGCGATCATCGGGATGGATGTTGTGGAGGAAATCTGGGTCGTGGAGCTCGGGGTCCATGGCAAGGCACCGGATCATGAAAGTGACGTCGTCTTGGGGACCATTCGTACCAGTGATCAGCGAGAGGGACTCGATGGAATTCTGTTTCTTTGTCAAATATCCTTCATATTCTGGGGTATGCTCGAGGATGCACGTACCAAGGTTCAGCTAAAGCTGATGACGCCATTCTCCTGCAGCTGCAGCAACAATTGTGTCAACTTGAACAGGCGTGCGCGGATGCATTCAGGCTGAAGACCAGCGAAAAGATCCTGAGGAAGACGTCCGGAGAGCTCAGCATGAGGGCATCGAATTCTCGTATAGCTTCTCGTGGAATGGCGCTCTAAGATTTTTACCAGCTTGAGATACACCAAAGGGCGAGTGGCATCCAGAGAAGCACAGGGTCTCGCATCAAGCCGAGGCACAGCATGATCCTTTGCGCGGATCGTGAAAGTCTCGAACACCCGTGAATTGAGCAGCTCACGGAACCTCCTAAAAACTCCACAGAACGATCTTTTACCTTGCCTAGAGTAGACGTAGGCCATGATGGCCTCTAGGAATTCCAGTGGCAGGTTCGAGAAAATGCGCTGCAATTTTTACTAGATCTGCAAGATGGAGATCGATCCTCCAATGGAGGGAGACACACCAGAGCCCGGAAGCTCTCTTCAATTCTTGTAGTCCCTCGTAGTCCTCTGTCGATGAAAGAGTGGCTCTCCTCAGCTTTGAGAACAATCAGCCAGCGCCTGCACTTGTTGAACAATCTGCGGAATATGGGCTTACCTAATTTTTACTTCCCTGCGACACGACTCGCACATCTTGTTGATAGAGCTTGAGTGATAGAGCTTCAGTGACTCAAGCTCTGCTTTCAGCTTCGTTCCATTGGATTGCTCGTCAAGTGTTCAAGCTTGCCTCGTGAGCTCTGCCAAACGCGATCTATCAGGGTCAGAATATATCTGGAGCTTCTCCTGCACCTTCAAACAATCTGTGGTGTTCTTCAGCCCATGCACACGACCCGAAAGCCATAAAGTCCGAAGTTCTGACAGACTGCCCAGTGGACGCTCACACTAAACCAGAGGTCCGACAGCCTCGTCAATGGAAGACTAATTGTGAGTTTGCGGGCAAACTGCCACCTCTGTGCGACAGCGCCAAGCACAGAGAGACCTGGGCTTCGGCTTTGGAATTGGCATTCTGTACAGAAGACCCTGTGGGCTTTTCGATGTACCATCCTGAGTTTTCGGACAGCCATCACCCCGAGTACTCGGACGGCCACCACGTTATGATAGCGGCCTGAAAATTGCGCAGGATCCATGGCGGCTTGTCCTTGTTGCCCAGTTTCTTGTTCGGAGTTACCATTCTGTACAGGAGACCCTGTGGGCTGTTCAATATACCATCCTAATTACTCAGACAGCCACGATCCTGAGTACTCGAACAGCCACCACTCTGAGTACTCGGACAGGCACCATGTTATCATAGCAGCCTGAATATTGCGTAGGCTCCATGGCGGCTTGTCCTTGTTGTCCAAATTCTAAATCTACCATTCTGTACAGGAGACCCTGTGGGCTGTGTGGGCTGTTCAATATACCATCCTGAGTACTCGAGCAGCCACCACGTTATCATAGCGGCCTGAAGATTGCGCAATATCAATGGCGGCTAGTTCTTGTTGTTCAATATCTTGCTGTTAAGCATCCTTGCCTCCCCTAAGACCCTAATCTCGGGCTCACAGACATGCCGTTGTGAGATGGAAAGTGGCTTGTCCTTGTTGTCCAAAATCTTGCTGTTAAATCCTTCGCTCCCGTAACATCCCAGTCCCGGCGCGATCCTGCCATAGTAGGAGACTTGGGCTTTCGCTTCGAAGTTGACATTCTGTACATGAGACCCTGTTGGCTGTTCGCCACGTGAGTACTCGGACAGCCATCACGATTTCATAACGGCCTGAATATTGCACAGGATCCATCGCGGCTTGTTCTTGTTGTCAAATATCTTGCTGTTGAGCATCTTTGTCTCCCGTAGCATCCCAGTCTCGTTGCCACCGTGTCATAGAAAGAGACCCAGGCCTCGCCTTCGAAGTTGATGATCTGTAAAGAAGACCATATGGGCTTTGAGATTGCGCAGAAGCTATGGCAGCTTGTCAATGTTGTCCAAGTTGTTGTTCAACACTGGGTGGAAAGTTTGCTCTGTGACACCGTCCATGGGAAAGCCTGACCGAGCTTCTTTCTTTGATCGTCTTCCAGTTTGAAACACCGCAATGTGTCGGGCTGTTGATGACGAAGGTATCTACAATTGCCTCAAATTGCTCCATCATTAGTTGCTGGAAGTACGCCGAATACAAAGGTAGTTCGGCGGGTAGAGGCACTGAGTCTCGAAGCAAAAGGTCAACTAATCTGCTCCTTACCGGATTATAACACTCTTCTGGGATGACATGTGAGCAGATGGTAAGAGTACATTCGAATGTACCGTCTCTCAAGGCCTGGGAGAATGCCTCTGACCGAGCCTGGGCCTCGGCTTCGAAGTTGACATCCTGTACAGGAGACCATGTGTGCTGTTGAATACTATTCTGAATACTCGGACAGCCACCACGTTATCATAGCGACCTGAAGATTGCATAAGAGCTATAGCAACTTGTCCTTATTCTCCATTTTCTTGTTCGAAGTTAGCAATCGGTACAGGAGATCTTATGGGCTGTTTGATATACCATCCTGCGTACTCGGACAGCCACCACGACGTTATCATAGCGGCCTGAAAATTGCGCAGGATCCACAGCAGCTATTTCTCGAGATTATTCCATTGTACTTTGTGAAAGGCAAGAAGGAATCCGGTAATACCTTGACTGTGAATGGAGTGTCGTAATCCAATGAGTAGAGAAAGTAGGCGAAATCCCTCTTTCACTTGGAGACCATGGTACCAAGGCAGCTGCGCATATTCTGTGCCGGATATTGTCAATAATAAAAAAGGGTTGACAGAACTGAGCCCCTAATTCCCAAGATTAGCAATGTCGAATTCTGACTGGTCGGTACCCATGGTGGCGGATCCGTACAAGGTGCGTTCTCTTCACAGAGGCTCGAGCCCACAGATATACCATTTTTTGTTTTTTTTTACCATCTGGAGGCCGATCCCCCAGTGGAGGCGCACACGGACCCGGAGGTCGGACTACCGTGTAGATGGAAGTTAGAGCCCACAGATATGCCATTTTGAGAAAACTACCAGCTGGAGGCAAGACCACCCAGTGGAAAAACGGACCCGAAAGTCCGACTGCCACCTACCTAGATAGATGACAGATTTAAAAAGATTTTTGCCAGCTGGGGGCACAGTCCTCCCAGTGGAAACACACACAGACCCGGAGATCCGACTACCACGTAAGTGGTAGATTTAAATAAAATATCCAGCCGGGGGCACAGTCCTCCCAGTGGTGACCGCACACGGACCCGGAGGTCGGACTCCCATGTAAATGGAAGATTTGGAGACTTCAGTCTCGAACCCACAGATATGCCAATGTTTGTAAAGTTACCATCTGGAGGCAAGACCACCCAGTGGAAAAACGGACCCGCAAGTCCGACTGCCACGCACCGAGGTGAGTGACAGATTTGGAGACATAAGTCCCGAGCCCACAGATATACCAATTTTTGTTTTTTTTTTTACCAGCTGGAGGCAAGACCACCCAGTGGAGACGCACCAGAGCCCGGAGGCTCATTTCCCCTCAGAGAGAGGAGGTTCCCCTGGTTAGCCAAGGGAGAAGAATGAATCAGCGCTGTGGGCAGTGTGGCTGCTTCGGCAGTGAATCAGTGTCTTGAGGAAGGAAGGAAGGAAAGTGAGGGCGGAAGATTATTTGTGGGCAGCGCGTCACGCGCTAGTGGCTAGTGTATAGTCACGTGATTGCGAAGATCGAGCTGGCACTCAAAATGTTTTACTGCGTGAGGAACGAATAGAACTCCAGTCGTGGGCTGAATTTCACGAGTATCTAGCCATACTACTCTATTCAGAACACCCTGGCCACTCCTCATCTTCATTAGTTAACATGAATCTATTGAGAACAGTAACGTCCCTTGGACAAGCCGCAAGAAAGTCCATTGGACGTTCTATACCATCGAATATGCCATTTTCATCCCTTGGTGCCAGGCGCCAGGTGATCTTCGAAGACTGCATTTTCTGTCTACAAAACAAAATGCTTCTTTGTGGGAAGCGACGGTTGTGACAGAAATCCCCGAATGCGAGCACTTGGAGTTGACTGATCCCATTAGGGCCGAATGCCCAGTTTACCAGGTCAAATAGCCCCATGCACATGTTGTACTCCTCCTTCTGAGAGAATGAATTCAAGTAGAAGGGGTTTCCTTCGTTGACTCCAACCTGAATCCACTCCTCGATAGTTTCCAGCAGATCATAAGGAACTTCTACAGCTGTGCGTCGAACGTGCAGCAATTTGAAGGTAAGTTGCGTGACGTGGGGTTCCAAGATCTTTCGCAATACGGCTGGCGAGGCGCACAGAGCTAGGCAATCAATTGTTGTTGCTGCGAGTATTCCATGTAATGGAATCCCCACAGGGTCAAATTCGGCGGGTGACGCATCCGCATCTACGCCGTAGGTAGGGAGCATAAGCCAAGGATACGCACGATTCTTGTTCCCCCATCTCAGAGCCGCATCGCGGAACGTTTCTTTAGGGTCGAAATGAAGGTCTGTAAATTCTGTTCCCCGTTCATGGTAAAGGAACCGCTTCAAGGTCCAGTGATGGCTAGCCATCGAATCCCAGTACACCTCCGTCGGTAGTCCGGGATCGATCATGAGATATAGATCTTCGAGACCTTCGAAAGACTGCAGAAATCTGACTAACGACGAAGTTCCCCAGCCTTGGTAGATGCAATCTCGAAACTTCAAATCTAGACGCTTGAGGGAAATGTGCTGCCCAGATGCGATAATTCCATTCAGGAATATTGGAGTATCTGTGCAGTTCTGTAGCGTCAAGAAACGCAGTCGACTAAAGTCAATCACTGGAGAAATCATCTCGTTGATCACCGTGAGAGAGAACTCCGATATAGACAGACTTCTCAGAGGTGGGAAACGTCGGGTTGACTTGTCCGGTGTATGGGGTAAGATATCAAATATAGGTAATCCTTACCGTCGCTTGACAAAGAAGATACGGAAAGAGGTAATAGTCTTAGACTTCTAATAAGCGTCAGTAGAGGGCCGAGTCTTTCTAGGTATGGGTATGTTCCTATGGCCAATCGGTGAGGTACGACCGGAATATATATTGAGTCCGAGCTTCGAGTCGTTTAATCTCACTGGCCTCCAGCATGTACTGGTGCCGCGTAATGTTTGACCACAAACTTTCGTCTTCTAGAACTTTCAGTGACAACAAAGATGCAAGGAAATTGTCCAAGCATCATTTAAAAGGGCCAATGTGAGTAGTCAGGATTTACGCATTGGTGACAGTCCCATTTCACTAGTTGCATACTTTGTCAGAATACCTTGATTAATCTACCGTGGTGCACACATCCGATGTTCGAGGATCAAATGTGTGAAGTCTACCTGTTTGTACAAATGCTATGAACGCGAGTAGTCATCTACCACCGATCCATAAACATCTCTGACTAACGATAGACGAGCAGTCTTGAATAGAGTCTCGCATCACGGACGTCATATTGCTCTCACACTACATCATCCTCACCAGTACTCCCAGCATCTTCCTGATGTCCGCCCGTCAGCTCCAAAGAGATCCCACGACTTTTGATAGAGTCCATATTGTCACGATCCTGGCCCGGCTCAGTATCCATGGCGGAAGATTACACATTTGTGTCTGCTACACTGGCGAAATGAATGAGTTCAACAACTATCTGCTATCTTCTTCGAGAGCACACTGATTCTCCAATTCGGTGGCTAGAGGTCCTGCCTCAGCATGCTCGATTTGATTTTATTCCTCGTCCATTCAAATCATCAGCCTTTGCCACGAGTCCAGGGTCACCAATCGGCTTCGTGCTGTATGCCCCAACGGTCCCGTATTGCTTGAACCGTTCGACATGCGAATAGCTAATTGTTGTAACGACCTCCACCAGTGAGTCTTGTCCGCAGTGAGAGCGAGGTCAGATGTAAGCCCTCGTGATCGGAAGTGACCAGGCTCCGAAGCCCAGATTTGATATTAGCCGACACGGTCGTGGAATTCGCCATTGCTTAGAGTCCGCAAAATCCTTAAGCTTTAGCGAATCGATCCCAGTACCAGTCGTGCATTACCCGTTTTTTCTCCGACATCTGTAGTCTAACATCGCGAATCTTCTTCTTGGCCAGATCGCTGCATGGCTAGCAACTTCTCCTGGTAGAGGTAGCCGTAGCCGTGATACATCTCAACCACGTAAGCGGGATGGTGATCATACCATCACACACGTAGCATCTTGCCGAACTATTCCAACATGATGCGCCAAGCGGAGGTCTCTACACCTCTCACCAGACTCTGTCTCAAGGGAATAGGCGCAATGGCTCATGCATATAACATAAGACGTTCCTCGTCCATCTATGCTCATGAGCCACGAAGAAGTTGAGGGTCCAAATGAAGCGCCTGGTTGACGTTGTGGATACTGGATGTCTCGACATATAGCTGCACCGCCTAGAACCAGATATGCGATGCTGAGGAGCTCCGCATTGTCATCTGTGGGTCCTACAGGATAGCGGCAATCGTAAAGTAATTGACGACGTCTTGCTCCCTGAATCCAGCGACGAAAACCACATACACAACATTCTCTTTTCGGCCATGTTGTCGCATTCCCTTAAAGAATTGACGCTGCCAATCCCACCAGGAACAAATTCCTCACCTTATTGCGCTTCATAGAGATTGGGAGTCTTTTCAGACCTTACCACCTCGTAGAATCGTTTCCAGTACAGTCCTGTGGGCCATGTCGACACAAGGGAGAGCAACCGAGTCAAAATCGAGGTATATATGCGAGTTTTGATGGTCGTTGACATGGCGTCTTTTGACCCTGTTTGGCGTGAAACGTCTTTTGAGGAATCTCAAAAGTCTAGAGAAGAGGCGGATGACAAAGATCAGGTATGCCTGCTAGACGTAAAGCAGTGACTGGGCCAGGAGTCCTTGGATCAAAGACTACAACACCAACCAATTAGCACTAGAGCCAGTATCCATTGCTTTGATGTCATGTTGACAGGACTTACTCGAGATTTCTTCAGTGTGTCTCACTTTCCTTCCTCGAGTGCCTCGACAATCTTTTGGCAGGCTGCATAGGCTTTGCGAACCTTGTTGGTGAGCCAGCCTTCATCCTGAGCCTTCGGTGCCCACCGTAGAAAGTCAGCATACAGCTTGGTCCGATTTTGCTCCTGTCACCACCCATGGTTATTTTCTTTATCGTTGTCCTCAAGAATCTGGATTCGCATCCGTAGTCTCTCGATCTCTGCTTTGAGCTCTTCGACGTCTTCTACGTCTTCCTGAGCTTGATCCTGGCCATGAATGATGTCGCTCTCGGCGTGTGCGCTTTCAAGCTCGTCGTTCCACTGATAGCCATCATCTTGACGGTTGGAGAGTAGTGAGGAAGCGCCAAACTGGCCAAATTGAGAATTTTCGGGAGACTGAGGCTCTGCAGAAGCATGCTCGGACGCGTCATCGGCAGATGTCGAAGACGCATACTGGATACCCACGCTGCTCTCCGGTGGTTCGGACGGAAGCGACGCCCGCAGCGCAATGTCGAACCAGTCACGCGGATCGTTGTGCAAGAGCCAGTCTGGGGTTGGATCTACGAAGAGATTCAGCTCCTTAGGCTTCTGCTTTGGTGCTGTCGAGCTGTCTCCTCGCTTATTTAGAAAAGTACGCTCAAGGTCATCGATGTACTCGTTCTTGGATTCTAGCGAAGAACGAATCTGATTGAGAAGAATCAAATGATACATATGTTCTCTCATGTACTTGTCCTCAGGCTTGAATGTTTGCTCTCCAGATCAGTGTATCTTTGGCGCCAGTATTTCAGTCGCTCTTTGAAAAAATCTTCTTGCTCAGACAACTCTTGAACCTGCCCTTCTAGTTCTTCGATCCGACCACAAAGGAGCTCGCACATAGCCTCTGATTGCCGAACAAGAGAGACACTCTCACATTTTAATTTCTCCATCAATCGCTCGAGGATCTGGATACGCTGGCTATCATGATCCTCATGATGTGGAAGATACTGATCGCTTTCCAGCAATGAAGATGACATAATTTGAATTTTGCCAGCTGGGGGCACAGTCCTCCCAGTGGAAACACACACGGACCCGGAGATCCGACTACCACGTAAGTGGCAGATTTAAATAAAATTACCAGCTGGGGGCACAGTCCTCCCAGTGGAAACACACCAGAGCCCGGAAGCTCTTTAATCCCTCAGGAAACCCGCGATTCCTCTGGTTTTCCAGAGGAGAAGAAATGAGTCGGAGTCGCGAGTGGTCAGACTACGTCGACAGTGGCCATTATCTTGAAGAAGCGAGATGAGCGCGGTGACATTGTTGACTAGGTATTTACGGTACCTTACGGGTGTTGCCCTAGCGGACATCGTTCCGTTCTTAATTTGGAAAATCTTTCTCTTCTATGATCTCAAAGCCACTACTCTACATCTTTACAGTGCACCGATACGTTACAACAGTAAAATGCTGTTCATTGTAAATATTTCCCTACTTGTGGTACTTTAAACCAACGGCTGTCATCATCGATGTCTGAGGGCGAACGTGGGAAATACAGAAATGACCGTCCACCCAGATTGTGATTGATTGAACCAATTTTCCGTGTGTTATAGTCGTAGGCGGTAAGATGATGCTTTCCTTTTCATTTCCATTTCCTCTTCTTCTTTGGCTTTGTCTCGTTCGTATACCACTAGTCGTGCGCAGCTAGATGGTATGCGGGTATTCTGAGATTAAGAGGACCAGCCCGGGTTAGGCAATCGACGTGGGAAGCAAAGATAATTGAATATCTGCCTGGATTCGCTTGGTATGGATTCAGGGTCTCGGTAGATACTGAGTGTTGAATACATGATTGACGACTCTTAGACTAAGAAGCATCGGGAAGAGAGTCGTCGATATCGCAGGAAATAGGATAATATTAGACCCGGCTGCGATGACTTTGATCCATGTGTCTACCCAATAATGGGTCATAATATCTCGCTCCATGCAGGAGGTGGTCGAAACGTTCTCGAAGCGTACCTAGAGACCCGAGACTGAGATATATAACCCGCCAAGAAGTGTGAGACGGTTGATCTGATACAAGCTTTGCGCAGATCCTTCAGCACGACTTCTACCAGCGAGAAGTATTTTGATGCGATGCCAGGAGTTGACCTATCATTTTGCAATCTCGGCTACAGCAGGCACGCTCCTGAAAGAGAAAATTGCAGCTGATTCAATATAAAACGTTACATCTTCACAGTCGGAGGCTGCTGGTGCGATAGCTTTGGCATTATATGTCTCTTTTAGAAGCTTTCCAAACGGTGTGAGCCCGTAATCATACTATCTATGGATACTGACACGAGACATGGCAGGGATAGAGACTATACGATCTTTCTCTTTGAGATCGAAACCATGTGCCTTATAGAATTAAGCCTACCTCTATGAGTCCTACAACAATCTCTGGGCTTGAGAATACTGAATATCGTGGACTGGAGAATTTCTTGGTGTGCGGATGACGGGATGGAATCCATGGGTAGATGAGGGGCTGCGATTAGAAGAAGGGAAAGAGCGGTACAACCACAGAAACAGAAGAATGGTAGCCAGATGTCAAGAGCATTGGGATTCTGAGAACATCTCCAGCTAAAACTTCCGCCTCTCCAACGCATCATGGAGGTCATTACGAGCCTCTTCAACCGAAAGACCTGTGATCGAAGGACTATTGCTGACTGAAATTCCGGTAGACTGAGAAGCCTCACCAGTCAACGCCAGACTGTTCTCGTCGTCACGTCTCACAAGATGCCGAGGAGAATCAGCCGAGGCGTCTTCTGACTCCATGTTGGAATGGATTGTTTTTACCAGCTGGAAGAATTACTACCCAGTGGAAGTACACGGCCAAAGACCGCGATAGGGAGTTAGACTCCGATGGATATTGTATCCTGAACGCCAATCACGGAGTCCAACACTGATTTGCTGTTCCGATGATAGTGCTGCAGAGACAGTCTGTTTCAGGCCGCCGATAAATACTCGTCCTCGGTAATATTTGAGAGCTAAAATTGCAAACATAACACCCATGAGATCTACTAAAGTAGGTATTCTATACATCGGAGATTATAGCTGAAGAATGTAATGTAACGTAATGTGAGTTAATACATTAAAGCCTAAAATGCACCTCTTCCTCTAGTCCCATGCGTTCCCTTCCTCGCCTGCCTTGAGGTCTTTGTAGGCGTCCCCGACATCGCTGTGGGCGGTCACATTTTCTTCCCCCTCCTCGCTTCCGGATGGCGGGTCGTCCAAACCATGATCCTCCACGTCATCTTGACCATCTCCCCGACCAGTATCCATGGCGGATGTTTGGTCAAGAGCGCTTGGCTCCTGGGTGGTTAGTCGTCCAGTGGTGGCTTGCTCCTTGGCAGGCGGGAGGGGAGGGAAGTGCAATGACTGGCTGATACCTAGGTTAAGAAGCCGCCGGTTCTCCTCCTCGAGGGCCTCGACCGCTAGAGACTCAGCCTTGGCACGTTCAACCCACCTCTCTTCGTCCAAAGCATCTGCCTTTGCCACGAGTTCGGGGTTATCGATTGGCCGGGTAGTGTGTCCGCCTTGTCGGCGGTAATGCTTGAACGGCTCAAGAGCTAGGGTGGATGGACGATGCCTCGTCTGCTGCCAGTTGATCTTACCGTCGGCTATGAACTTGAGGTCTACAGCCGCACCAAGCTTTCGCGTTTGCACAACTCTATTCCGACCAATACGCTCGCGTAGCTGAACGCTATCGGGATGCGTGTCTTCTGTAGGGTCTACCACCACGCAGTTGCGAGTTCTGGCATCATTGATCATGTTGTACAGAGCGTTCTGATGCTTACCGCGTCCTTTTCGATGACTCGCCGTCAACAGTGCTGCTTGACAGACTATCATGGTGGAATCCTGGCCTCGAGTGAGAGCGACATTGAGACGGTTGGGACTCCTCACGTGGCCGGTGATGGCGCCCACTTTGATGTAGTCTTCACCTCCCAGATCTTCTGCGTCCTCGGGTGTATCTTGTTCTGCCGTGAGCGTACCCTGAAGCCTATCCTTCGCGGCAACGAAATCGACGATGACGACCCGAGCTTCGTTGCCCTGGTCGGAGGCACGGTAGAGATTCCAATGGCATCCTTTATCTCCTTGCGCCACGGCTTCTCCGCGATCTTCTGTTTTAGAAGACGACACTGTCCCTGGTAATAGGTCAGGATCTTGATCATACTGGCCTGGACATCGACTGTAAGGATCAAGGCATCAATGATCCCAAGGATGACGTCGGCATTGGCATGGTTAACAAAGGACGTTCCGTTGAGCTCGACTCGCGAACATCCGTTGGCAACGTTGACTACTATGTACTTTGATCCTGTGCGATAAGGCCCTTGTACACCAAGATCATTGGTGTATTTCCGCACAGCTTGGCAGACCTTGTTATCCTCTTTGACCAGGTCGGAGTCCTTCAGGCCCTTGTTGTCGTAGAATTGCCACCGTGGGAATTGAGAGCATTGTGGAGCCATTCGATATTGGGTGTCTAGCAGGTAGCTTTCGATTTGTTTATCGCAAGCAACCCCAGTTGTGACGTCTTGGCATTTGCGATGAACTCGTTGAACTGACCAGACAGTGCTGTAGGCTCCAGCTGTTGAGTGTCACCAAATAAGAAGAGACCCTCCCACTTAGTAAATGTCGTCAGTGGCACGCAGAGACTGGGGATCGAGATCTAGCCCGCCTCGTCGCAGAAGATAACGGTCGGCTCGAAGGAATGATTATCTTCGAGGAGGACACCACCACAGGTGCTCGCAGTGGTGAACAAGATGTGTGTATTCGCGAGCACTCGCTCGATCATGGCGTTGCTCTGATCTTGGAGTTCTAATATCTCCGCCTTGCTAATCTTGCCGTTCTTCGACACGTAGTTGGCGACACACTGCTTGTACTTGAGGGACTTGTCGTACATAGCGACAGAAATCTGACCATTGCCGAGCTGTCTATCGTATTCTGCGGGCGTCAATGATTTCCGGTGCGCTTCTTCGGCGGCCTCAGCCTCTTCCAAATCCGCTCGGGTGATTTCCCAAATGCGATAATCAAGTGTCATACCGTTGGGAACGTTCGACTGCTTTAGATCATCGTAGTGCTGCATGGCTTTGTACACTTGATCGACATCATCCAGTTGCGCAAGCATTTTCTTGGCGTATTCCTGTCGTGCATCCACCTCCATGCAGATTTTGTCCAGGTGATTCCGAATAGCCGGGGGGTTAGCAGCCTCTTCGGGGCCAAGGTATTCAGGCATCTTTTCTGCCTTTGATGTCCCGCTTCGATGCCGTGTGGTCGACCTTCATCGCAACCTTCGCCTGGCGCAGCGATTGAAGGCAATGACATGCTCGTCATTCTCATCCAAATGGCAACATGACAAAGGCTTTATATGTATATATGATTTGACCGCAGTCAAGTGAATGCATAGCTTATATAGCGCGAATCAAAGGTAAGGAAAGGCAGAGTACGTATCATCACATGATCGCTGATTATGATTGATGCTTAGAGCATGATGGAAAGACGTTCGATTCAACAAGAAGATGCTCTGAATATTCTCTATTGAGGATGATGTAGGAGAGATGGTTTTGTCGGGAGGGAAGGGGGTTTAAATAGTAGAGGATGCCTGTGGTGAATATTCTCTGTTCGAAATGAATTGGAGGATGACACAGAGTAGTGAAGGGTGTCATTCATCTTCGTGTTCGCCTTCTGGATCTTAGGGGGAAGGACGATTGATCTGTCAACCTCAATGTTTGCAGTGAATACCATGCGTGAATACAAGCAACATTCATCCGTACAGGTTCTCACCTTTCTCTTTTCCGGACCCTCACCTTGTTCTCACCAGTGATGCCATTTGGAATCCTCGGTATCCCTCTGACGAATCAGAGGAATACAAAGGTCAGACTTGCACTTATGGAGTGGTATCTCAACATTTCAGGACTTGTTGGCTTGTTAGATGGTGTTTCGGATTGGCGTATTGGATTTCCCATCACGTGACCATACCGCGCTAGTGAGTCGCAAAAACATTTACATCGGATCTTCTGATTTCATTTTCTCTTCAAGAGACTGGTTGTTGCTAGAGTAGCCCCCATACTGCTCCATATACGATCACGATCTTCCTGGTATTGAGGGAACGAGGCCTCG
Organism: Parmelia sp. 050094; assembly: GCA_018257885.1. Lineage (NCBI taxonomy): Eukaryota > Fungi > Ascomycota > Lecanoromycetes > Lecanorales > Parmeliaceae > Parmelia > Parmelia sp. 050094. The sequence continues at coordinate 68,103 of JAEUBB010000021.1, read as the reverse complement.
GCCTCTCTTTGGACTTCGTGTCCAACCACACTTCGGTGTGCATATCCACTGGGTGGCACCTCCCCCAGCTGGTAAAAACCAAAAAACGTCTTCTGGCATTTTATCTCCGCATCAGCTTGATGAAGCTGAGAACAGTCGAGCGCTGACCAAGAGGCTCGAGAAGAAGAATGCTAGATTGGAAAACGAGCTCGAGCAGGCAAGAATCGAGCTCGGGCAGATGAGGGAGAATTTAGAGCTCGTCGAGGCGGAATCTGAAGTCAAAGACGAGTCCATCGTGGTGCTTCAGACAGCGCTCGATAACAAGGATCGGCCTAGTGCCTCAGGTGAGGTTAACGAGGGCCAAGACCTGCAACAAGAGATTAGACGTCTCGAAGCCAAGGTCGCTGAAAAGACGCAGCAGGTCAACGACTGCGTTAAGGCTAATTGGAACAGCATCCTGCCGGCTCTCGACCAACGTGCCAGGAATGAGAGTCGCAACTGGCAGGCAAAATGCCAGAAGCTCCAGAAAGTGCTTGTGGACACCAAGGCGGAATTGACTGAAGTTGGGACGCTCAAAGATGCCTTGCAGGTCGCGGTTCGAACCTTGCTAGCTGAGATTGAGGACGATGCGCGCGTCCGCGCAGCAAACGAGGAACGGCTTATTTCCGCAGGCGAATCGTTTCAAGCAATGGAGTCTCATATGATAATTGTGAGAAGTGCGCTGGAGCAAATACAGTCAGAGAGCAGTAGCTCCCAGACCAAGATGGTCCGATCCGCTCGCAAAGTAGGGGAACAATTCGGTCCCATACTGGACGGGCCGGCCATCCCCGAAAAGCAACAAAAAGTCTCTGGTGCAACGGACAGATTTGGCATCGGGAGGTGGGCGGACGGTGCTGAGGCACAGTCAAAGCCTGGAGCACGGGCCCGAACATCGCAAAAGGCCAAGCCATCACCGATAGCACCTCTCACGGGCAGGCTAGCACAAGAGGGCGCGGATAAACCGCGAGGGACAGATGACCATGGTTTCAGTGCAGTAGCAGAACAATCAGCTTCGCATGGTCCCAGGGTGCCCAAGTCTTCTGCCGAACTTGAACTGCTCAGGTTGAAAGATAGGAGAACCCTACATCGTCTCGACCTCGTCTGAGAAGCAAAAAAGCTTTCTGCTCTGATTCTTGCGATTGGTCTCTACAAGCTAAGTCGTCTCGCTGCCAACCTTTCAGCATACGCTCACGCTGATAGGAAGTGTCTGACAAATTAGATATCCAAGTCACCGCATCTTTATCGCTGGCCGATGTGGGGGTGATTTTGAGACACGATTTAGGGTAATTCCAAGGATGTGGGCGCAGAATGACCCCTTGGGACGGTAAAACAGCCTGCTGGGATTGCAGCGTGAATTGTTTCGAGCAATCACCACATCAGAACAGCTACCAAAGGGTCATTTTGTATAACAGGAGTTGATCAGGGAAACATCCAAAGATTGGATGGCCACCATACTCAAACTGAGTACTCTTCGCTCAACCTCAAGCCTGGACCTGGAAAAAAGAAGACCTATAGACCGCGGAGGTATATTTCCTAGACCCTGGTGCTCAAAGTCAAATTGTCACTGACAGATCACCCATATAGGCAGGCTCTCATGATCTAGGCAGTGCTTCTAGCCCGATACCGCCGGATTGCTAAATGCTTCACGAAGCCGCCTACAGCGTTTGGCTTACCACACCATTTTACAGTGGATATTCTGTCCAAGTGCCACTGCAAGCAGCACGCATCGTCAACAACGATCACAGTCCCCGAGCCCAGTGAAGACTATGAGAATTCGGTGCAACAAGTTTGGGGTTTTTGCAGATTCGTCCACAGGGCTCGAAGCTTGTAAGTATTCATGACGGACTGAATTAGAAGTTGTCATCATAGCACGGCTCGCGGCCACAAACTCTGCAGAGAATGAGAATGAAGTCCAATATATGCAGGGTTCTATTGATGACCTAGTGTACGTGCTCGTTTGTACTTATCACTCCCTTATGTCTATCGAAAGATTTGATGACACATGCATGACCCTTGATTAAGCCTCACCAAGCATATTGAAGGTGCCTTTATTCCACTTGCCATAAAGTTGTTCCACTTCAGGCATTCATGCCGTAGCCACATCCAGCGTATCGACGGCGTCGATCTCAGCCGATAGGTCCCTAGCCCTGAATCACAACTCATCAAATTATGATCCACATGTCATAGACTGGAGAAAGCTCACCCAATTGATCCTGCATAGGATCTCCTTCCTGCGCAGCGCACATAGAAGCAATGCTACTCACAGCCTCCAACATTTGCAATCAACTCATCCCATCTGCTTCAGCATCTGTCCCGATGGGGATACAACATTCTGTATAATCTAGAAGGTTACCATCAGCTATGTAAATTAAGTATCTGGGCGTGAAGGGTCTTACTTGAACGCTCCATATACGGCAGTCCCAGGCCTCCTTCAGGTCCAACAGGCTTGAACTCAGAGCTATCGCTCACTTCGTTCATGAGGCTGACGACTTACTCGAAAATGGCTGGGACTTCCGCATTGCTCATGATAATGAAGTGGGGGATTTGCGGGCTTGAAGTAAGTGAATTCCAGATTGTTGCCGCCGCCTTGCGTCTCATATAGGCCTTGAAACGCCTTCGTGCGACTCAGATCCGCGTAGAGCGTCTACCCACGGATTTTCGAAATCGAGAGAAGAAGCTGACGATGAAGCTCAGTGACACTTGCCTAATGCAAACACGAGTCAGTAAACGTAGAGCAGTGGGGCACGGTCACTTAGCTCAAGACTATAACATCAACTACCCGTGGACATTGTTTGACGGTCTTCGATTTTGAGATCCGACACCTAGTCCGCCTCCTGCTACAACTATAGATAGTAAAGCTGTCACGGGTGGTGGTAGGATCAAAAACGTTGTCTTCGATGACATGGTGTGGGATCTGACGTTGATGCTAGCTGATGATGAGACTAGGAAGTTGCCAATTGTTAGCATGCGGACAATGAGGTGAAGAGGGAACACTCAGCCAAGATAACCAGCTCTGAAGTTTTGACCTCCTTGAAAATGGAGTAGGGGAGAACACGCGTCAATCCTCTTTCAGCTCCTCATCTAAAATCTTTGCCAATGCTGCCAGCAGTTGCTGGTCTTTGTGGTTGAACCTGTTTAGATGCTTAATCTCTTCCCAGCGCCGGACGAAAGATTCACGTGTCTGCCGAGCTCTCTTGACAACTGCTTGCAGCTTTCTGATCTTAGGCTTCAAGTCGTCGCACGTAAGCTTTAGGGATTGAGTCTTGGCTCGAAGACTATCATTCTCGACTTTGAGCTTCTCCTTCTCTTGCCTCATTGCCTCCAATTGCTGCTCAAGCGAAGACTTGGGCACCCTGGGACCATGCGAAGCCGATTGTTCTGCTGAGCAGTCTTGAATAGAGTCTCGCATCACGGACGTCGATATTTCCTTGGCTCCTGCACTGAAACTCTCGTCACTGGTTGCTCGAGGCTTAACTGTTCCCTCGTCAGCTTCTTTACCTTTTCGGGCTGCTTGTAGCCAAAATTTGGATGGTGGCATACCTTGGCCTTTCGTGTCTTCGCTCGCTGGGAGACGAGTATTATGACTTTCAAAAGACTCGATGTCAAAGTCTTCCCCGACGAATCTTGGACTGGGTGGTTGGGGATCGACTCTTCTCCGTGTGGCAAGAGGGGCTGGTTCAAGCTTAGTCAAAGAGTCCCTGTTCTCTGACTTATGCTGCCGTAGTCCGCTACCCATAGAACCGATCGAAGACGTCGGCCGTTCCCAGTGTTCGACAATGGAACCAACATGTTCGGACTGAGCGCGCACGTTGATAGCAATCTCATCCAGCTGAGCTTTGACTTCGGGCAACGAGGCTTTGAGCGCTCGAAGCTGTACCAACTCCGCCAGGGACTTGTCCAATTGGGCTTTGGTGCTTGTCGACTCCGCCAGAGATTTCTCTAACTCCGCCTGAGATTTCTCCAACTCCGCCTTCGCGCTAGCCAACTCGGCTCTTTTTCTCGTATGCCTTCGATGGAATTCTTCAATCAAATCGGCATCTCTTTGAAACTTTTTGGTCGCCTTGGCTACCTTGTCATCGCGTTCGGCTTCCAGTCGTTTGTACTTCGCTTGCAGCTCCTTGAAATCGCCCGAGGCGCGGGGCCGGTCCTTGTTGTCAAGCGCGGTCTGCAGCTCTTGGATAGTTTCATCCTTGGCTTGCAATTTGAACTGAAACTCCGTCTCGACGGTCTCTAACCTGTCGAGGTCGGCTTGCAACCTACCATTTCTCTTCTCGAGCGTAGCAGCTCGAACCCTCTCGGCTTCGTAAAGCTGTTGAGAGGTTTGTGTCTCGAAAGACATTTTAAAATTTCCAGCTGGGGGCACAGTCCTCCCAGTGGTGACGCACTCACACCCGGAAGTGTGTCGATACTGAATTCAGAGGCCGAAGCCTCGTTCACTCAGTACCTTGTCCTCTGCTGAGCAGAGGGAGATTGTGATTAATATTATAAGCAGTATGCTCTAGTAAAAATCAGTTTCTCGAAGAGAAGAAAAGGGAAGCCGCAGCAACCAGCAGCTTTTGTTGTGGTTTCCTCGCTTAATTCCACGCTAGCACGAAAGCGCGAGGAAGATTTAGTAATTTGAGTAATTGTTGAGAGAATTCGATTGTATGTAATGTACATTTGTAAATAATAGAAACAACGAACCCGACACAAAGCCAAGTCGTCACAGATCAAGCTAATGATTTATTGTCCCGAAAGCTCCAGGACTATTCTGCCCTTTGCATGAAAACGAGTACTGGACACTACATCAGCTTCCCGACCAACCTCCCCGAGCATCTTTTGTTTGCTTTGTATCATTTCTCCTGCCGCATCCTACCCGCACCAGGCTGCACGCGAAGCTATTTGTATGTAAATGACAGAGCGCTGAATGATCCAGTTCAAAATTAACTTCTCCGATGAGGAGTCTACCGAATTATCTGCAACACCTCCAGCACTGGCAGATCCTAGCCAACCCTTTTCTGGAGCGCCAGCGATGAGTGCAGCTTTCGACGATATCTTGAGCGGTGCCCCCTTATCAAGAACTGATCGACGAGGCGATGGTACCGCCATGGCCGAAGTCCTCAGGGGCAAATTTGAGGCCCAACGACAAGTCGACGCAGCCATAAAGGCCGAGGCAGCTGCGGAAAACCAATCGGGTTCCGTCAAAACATCGGTCGAGTCAGGCAAAAAGGTCCAAGGGTAAGCTTCTAGCCTTTCCGTATGCGCAAGGAGGACGTGGAAACCTTCACGTGCCTCTGCAAACCCTCAAAAAAGCGCCAATGTCGCCCGCTGAACGTGAAATGCTCAGGCTGAAGGACAGGCAGAGTCTACACAGACTTGGTCGTTCTCAAGGATTAAATGAATGATGACTGGGCTAACCTTCGCTCCCGTCTCTTGGGTTATACACTCACATGATAGTTCAGGACCTGGATCCACGCCAAGTATCGACATCGGGCATAATTTCCTTCTTCTCGGGCCTGGCCAGGTCTGAATGACCCGCAAAGCAGAAACTAAGAGGGGACAACACGGCAGCAATGAGGTCTTAAATGAGGCTAGGAAAATTCCAGCAGCAATAGCTAAGTCTTCTCGAACCCCACCCCAGCCACTGTATTGTGTCTCTCTTCTCCAATCCTAGGTCCGATACAGTATCAGCGAGTCAATTTCGTCACTCCTCGCGCAAAGAGAAAGCCAGGAAAGTGAAACACATAGAGGCCAACGGCCCGAGCGAACCATGACTACTGCACGCGCAACAGAGGCAGTGGGCCTTAGAGAAGCCACATTTGATCGCCACGTGGCCAACTCCACAAATTATGGAAGTGCATAGCAACCATTGAGTGACGAGGGTTGTCATCGAAAGGCCGCGAGGACCAGAAAATTACGTTCAAGTCAGGTATACTACTAGAACCGGTTCTGGCTAATTGCCAAAATGTGTGTCTAGCCTCTGCACCCTTTACGTACAGCGTACTATTTGACACCAACCAAGCCCATCACCAGCACTATAACAATAGCGGCCGCCAAAGACACTTGAGAATGATTACCGACGCTTTTCTCCGAAGGTGCAGCTACACTCGCACTCGTCACCGCCGCACTTGTTACCGAACACGCTGTCGTCGTTGCATAGGTCAAGACGGTATGAAAGAGCGAGGTTCCCGTATGGTTTGATCCTGGAGACGCCGTTGCTTGTACTGTTCCTGTCGATGACAATTGTGTGGTATTTGGAAATAGCGGCGTGAGTGAGGAGTTCGTGGGAGTTTCAGGAATGCTTTGTTACACCGACATATCAGTTGAAGAATGTTCGTTGATGAATGGAGATTTACGAATAGCCGGCTCCCATTCTGGGCTGTGGCCAGACTCGCTGACAGCAAAAGGACCTGCAAGAAGGTCAAATGCAGTACTCGTTTTAGCGCTCGACAACTCCACATGCGCTGCAGGAAATTACCCAGTATCCCTCGACTGCAAAATCGCAAGAGAAATTCAGAAGACGGAAACTCACCTCTACATCCCCCTTATAGACATCAACACCCGAAACCTCCCTCCAACGCATCCATGCATACGGGCGTATTTCCCCTCGCCTCCGATCAGACATGCCCGGGAAATATTTGTTCAAACACGAAGATGCTGCCGAGGCACGGGTTCGTTACGAGCAAACACGCAATCGATTCAATCATCATGTGGCCACAGAGATCCGGATCGATTCGCTTTCGGCTGCGCGCGGGATCGGGTGTCACAAATTGTCGCGAAGGGGAGGGGCGTTTGTTGGTTTTTGTGTTTTACGAGCGGGTAGGTAAGAGGATAAGGCAATATCAGGCGCATTGGACCGGAGTGAATTGGTTTTTTGTCAAGACTTGGGAAGACTTGGAAGTTACATTGGGTTAGTTTTCCCTTTCTGTGAAATTTGATTATCGTTCTCGGGTCTGACTTTGTCCCCGAAGGAAAACTGTGGCTGTCTGAGAGGGCCATCGGTGCGGAGAATGCGATTCAAAGCCAGTGTCATAAGCCTGCGTTGTGATAGTGTTCATAAGACATGAATTTGGAGGGGACGAACAAGCCAAAGTTCATGGTCGAGGGGCGGAGAACGAGGCTGTGCGTGCTGGAGTGTAGAAGACCAGTGTGTTATCTACAAATTCACAAAGACTCATCAAAGCCTATGGATGTGAAAGCCAAATGTGTGCCAAACTTCTATGTATTGTTTAATTGCGCATGCAGGTAGTGTGTTCTTATTGCAACATGAGTGTCAGACTCAGCCGAGTGCCCATCCATCACGTTTCGCAGCTCCGCGTTGGCGATGTAGAGCGTTCAGAGTCCCGTAAGCATTGCAGCCAGCAGAAGAATTCCGGCACCACCGATGAAGCCGCAGGACTGACTGGCGGCGTTGTTCTTGGAGTTGGTGGAGGAAGCGGAGGCGGAGGCGGAGGTAGAACTGGTACCAGTATTGGTAGCCTGGAATGGGTCAGCGGGCTGTGCTTCTGGTCATTGTGGGTATTTGGTACTTACGTTCTTAGTCTCTGGAGCAGCGGATCCGGATGCTTGTCCGGTCGCGGTCGACATGCTGACTGCTTTTGTGGTTGCGCTCGATGTCATTGTTGCGCCGGAAGTAGTTGCCATTACGGAGGCCGATGAGCCAGAGCCAATAGAGGTTGTTGGAACAGTCGTGCCTCTCACAGTAGAGGGACTGCCTATCGTCGATGTGGAGGGTACTTCTTCTGTATGAGTGGCTGTGAAGGAGTCATTGTCAGCTTTATCTATCGCCTCCAATAGCTCATTTCACGCTCAAGCAGAGCCACCTGGAGTCTAGTTTGCGCGTAGGGGGAGAGATGAAGGAGGATGGGGGAGCCGTACCAGCATGAACAAAACTGGCCAGGTAGCTGGATAAGGAAGGCGCCGCGTCAGAGATTTCCGACAAGAGACTGTCGATCGGTTGAGATTGAAAGCTGAGGGTTATGTCATGTCAGCAAGTTTCAATCTTGGGTCAAGAAGATTTCACTGACAGCGGAGGTAGTTGGCAGTACACAAGCCCTGGGAGCAAGACAATCGTCTGCACAGAAGAGAGACGCATATTGACTGTTGAGCGTTTGACGATCTTTCAAGGTAAATTGCAGAGAATGACAGGAGTGTTTAATTCAGGAAGATAGTTGCGAGAGATGGACTGAAGAAATAAAAAGATACTCGCAAATCTCCGTCAGTCACTCTCAAATCAGCACATAGCCGTCACCTTTCCCTTTTTGGAAGCTTCGCCTCAGTGTCATAACTAAATTTAGAGATTGTGTTTGATAGGCGAGCCCTATGCGTGGATATCGGTTGATGTAAGTGTCCTGGTGAAGACGCTATATCTGTTACCACCACCATCGCCGTCGTCTTATGCGCCACTACAGAGATCACCTGACGATCGGCCTTGAGGGTGTATAGTCATGCGGGAAATAGTATATGCACAGATTGAAGTTTCTAGTCTTGGATGTGGGTTTCGCCTTCTCTACCGCGTGGGAAATCAGAGGCAGCGTAACTTCGCCCGACCCGACGAAGAAGGCCATTTTTAGGCGAAAAGTCTCCATTTCTACCTTTAGAAAGACTGGAGAGGAACGACAGGACATCATTGAGTACAAGCTTTATTACGACAGAGATCAATGGTTCTTCGGGAAAAAAAGTAAATAACCTGTTCGAGATACTCTGCCAAACAGAATTGACAGCTAACTGGTCCCACGGTGATTCCATTAGGATAACAAATCCAACAGTATCAGCGAAGCCACAAAATCGAGGGACTTTATTCATCATTGTGAGAGGACTAGGCAAAGTGGAGGCAGTGCTAGAACTTGTAAATCGGACTGGATTAACGGGCTGAGCTTCTACTAGAAAATCGCTCTTCCCCTTACACTGGCCGTACTTGAGCCGCGGTTTCCGCAGACGACTCCCGGCAGTCTTGCTTGGTGGGGAGGATGTGGCATTAGACACGACCATAATTACGTTCGTACGAGAACTACTTGAAAGAGTAGCTTTCATTGCTAAGGGGACGTTAGCATGGGTTCTTGAGTTCATTTCTACCCTTTTCGCGCGTAGAAAACTGGCATAAGTTGTTGAAACAGTGGTAGAGGAATGATTTACTATTCTGAATGTGAAAATCGACTCGCCGCTATTGGTGGCACCAGGGGACAAGGGCGGGAGACGCAATGGGGGGCATCTCCCACGTATCAGTCGCTTCACCATGGACAAGGCCTGCGAATATGACGGGCGTAGGGAGGCAAGAGAGGTGCATGTTGGCATTTGAGTGGTAAAAATCTTCTCTCGATCAAGATGGATCAATCGGTCTGATTGGTGACATGGTGAGACACGGCCGAGACATTGTGACAAACGTGTGGGTTATTACGGAGGTCTGCACCAAAAGTCCTGGATAAGAAAGGATCTTGAGTGCGAGAGGGGGCTTAAATAGATTTGAGGGATTTGACAGGCAGGAAATGGTGTCTGAGAAGGTGGGTGGCCTTTCTGGCGTCATGTAGGCGTCCAGGACTTTTGGTGCAGACCTTCGTGGGCTTGTCGGTTTGGGATTCTTTGCAGGAGGGGCCTGTGTGTGGATGGAAACTGTAGCCATGACCGCCACAGTTCCGTGCCCTTCTGCAGAGGTCACCTACTATCAAGCCTCAAATGTGGGGTCGTGCGGGGAAAAGGCGGTGTTCAGACCCAGCCCATGTAAGGTCCTCTTTCGGCCGTAAAACACTTCTTCACAGACCCTCTCTCCAAATGGCATAGCAGAACCTATCGCATATATTACAGACGCCATGACCCCGCAAGTCAGGGTCTCGCTTAAACACAAGTCTCCCAAGCATAAATACGCAGTCTGCCATTGATTCAATCCATCCTTCTTACACATCACCCATTCTTCAATTATTCGTAGCCTGGTCTTGCAATAGAAACCCCATCTTCCCGAACCTCCCATTGCATCTTCAACAGCACTCTCAATCAACTCTCAATCCGAGATCACACTCAAGATGTCTCAATCATCCGGATCCAGCGGAAAAGGGTACGACGTCACCAGCTCCGGCACCAACAGCCAAGTATATCCCTCATCAAGCCAGCCATGAGACACTGCCGACATTCATAACAGGGCAACCACTACTGCAGCAGAGATTATACCCCATCGACCGGAGGCAGTCAAGCCAACAGCAACACCTATCACTACTCCAACAATGACGGTAAGTCTGAGCTCTCCATGCCCTTGCGGGATGACAAAGTGGAGGTTCCGAATCGAGCAGGAAGCTGAGATGGAGGACAGGAAGCTACTACTATAGCAACTCCAACGGATCCACCTATCACGATAACGGCAATGGTGGCTCCACGTATACCGCTCCTGGAGGGAAGAAGTGAGTGGTTGGCAAGATGGAGGTTTGGCCTGGAGGGAGCGGGGTCATTCTTCTGGAATGGTGCCGGCAGCTGTCTCAGTAGTTTTACCGTTGATGGAGAGCTGGTTTGTCTAAGCTAGACTGTAGAGACGCAATCAAGAAGAAACTGCCGCTCGATAGCTTCCCCTCGCTCTGATCCCTGGCGAGGTGTTTGTGCGGAACCTCTGCTCACCCTGCGAGATGAATCCCCATGTCGTGAGCCATGTTCAACAACTGGGCGAACGACTATGATGAAAGGGATTCGTCTAGAAGATTTCTCTATAGTTGGATTGTGAGCGGGCACTATTGGTGCTGGAATGGGTGCAGGTGGAGTGCTGATTTTCATGCGCGAGTCTTCCTATGCCTGACGCGGACCCAATTCTACAATTGGCCCCCAAAATGTCTCCAATGACCATTTCGAGGGCATAGGCGTCGCGAGCACAATCATAGCAGCGACTTCTACTCTTGGTTGAAGAGCAAAGAGCAAGTTAATCTAGGTCCCCGCCAACACTCCAACGACGGTTATATATGTTCTTGTTGATGAGGGTCATAAAGGAGTTTATTCTTGCAGTGGTACAATAATGGCTATTTGCTACAAGCCGGAGAAACGGAAGCTGAGGTATTCAGGTCGAACAGTGGAAAGAAATTGGGACTCGGGTTTCTAAGCAAAAGGTATGCATGGGGAGATGAGGGTATGGTAGCGGAGGGATTGGACAAGTCTATTTACAGAGCGACTCGAATTTGGCGCCTTGTTGACATAAAGACTTGACTAAACGCTTCTATTTGCATAGCAAGGACTTGAAGCCCGTCCTCCAACTCTCCGACAGACAGTCGGCTTCTCTAGTATTCCATCTGCAGCGCAATCATCCGAGCATAAGATACAAGGTGGTATACATCATAAGAGAAACTCCCGGAACAGCCTTTTTTCCTTTTGGTCAATCCGTAGGAGACCCGCGACCAGAGAATAAAACAGGTCTTAGTCAGAGCAGAATCTAGGATTGTGCCTTTCGGTGGGGTTTAACATCCTTGTCCAGGACAGTCTTCCGCTCCTGGGTATACCTTGTCATGTCTTGGGCGGCCAGATCTTGGAAAGGCTACAGAACGTCAGCACGTGAAAGAGACCAAATGTTACAGCGACTAACTTTCTTGTCACTAGCTGAGAGACCACTCCATTCTCTACCCACCAGTTTCGCAGCTTCGGAGACTTTGAGGCCCTTGAGATCCCCCGATTGTGTTCGCTGCTGATAGAAAAGGAGGTATGAACTACGCGGGCGTTTGACCTGCCTGTGGTCGTCAAGCTGGGAAAAGTTTTGTCCCAATCTTTTGAGACGCAGCCGCGCGAGATTGGCCTCGTAAATGACAGTTGGGGTGTGCGATTCGATCCACTGACGATAAGCCGTAGCGTTTGCGGCTTTGTTTTGGTTTACAAGATGGTTGTAGTGCTTTCGAATATTAGTCAGGCTGGACAGTCCAATCTTCAGAAGGCTGAGCATACCTCAACTTGTTCCGGAGTGAATTGTTTGTAGTCCGCGCTCGCTTCTTTCACCAAATCCCCAAATACGCCATTTCGAGCATCGGTAGATGCCACTCTCATCGTCTCTGCTGCTCTGATCTTCTCTGCTAAGAATACTGTCCATGCAGAAAAAGGAAGTGCGTGGGGAGCCTTAAGAGCAGTCTTTTTGAGCTGCGTCTTAGTTTGGGCAGATTTTTGCGCCTCCGTCAACACCTTCCTGGGCTTCTTGACCTTGCGCTTCGGCTTAGCCTTTGCTTTGGCCTTCCTTTTCTTTGCGGGTTTTGGCTTGGGTTTGATACGTGGTTTTGCCTTTGACTTGGCTTTTGGCACGGCTTTTGGTGTAGTCTTTTTGGGTGCGGGTGTCTTGGCAGCTTTTGTCTTTGAGGTGGTCGGAGCTTTCCTCGCAGCGGTGGTTGTCCTTCCGGTGTGACCTTTGGGCCGTGATACAGCTCTTTGCGCGTAAGTTCGATGGAATGCCGGCGTGCTCAATCTGTACTTGAATACGAGGCCAGAATAGTTTTGCGATTGGGAGACATTGTAGAGAGCAGGCACGCGTTCGACACGGGAGGAGCTGAGAGCCGTGCGACGATTGCCAAGATATTGTAAGGTCAACTGAGGTAGTCGTGCGACGGACCGACCACTCTGAAGAGTCATGGTGAGTCCTCAAAACGTAGACCAATTGGTTGATGTGATTAGTGGACGAGGTACATCGTATCGAGGTCGAGAAGGAGGTCTCAATCAAGCAAGCAGCGTCGCGTGAGGTGGCTGGGACCCTAGCTGTTCTCCTGGGAACGCTAGTGTTGAGGTAAATTCAGCCCTACCGTGAACATCCTCTCCCCCCGCTGTACGACTGACGAACAGAGGAGGAAATGACCAGAGGAAATAACCCACTGCGTGAGCCACTCATTTAGGACCCATCAACTCCTATTATCATCTCTAAGCAAGGAATTAGCTAGGCTGCAGCAATACTTTCCAGGCGAAGCAAGGAGTCTTGTGAGGGTGATATAATCTAGAAGCTTTCTTTCTTCACGAAACTCAATTTCGAAGTACAAATCACTGGTCAAAGGCGGGAACTTATGGCTCGCCACGGGGATACTCGCTCACCATCGCCTGTAGGCAGCTCCTACTCTGCGTCAAAAAGGCAGCACCGAGATGAAGATCGTTACGAAAGAAGTCGACGAGATGATGGGCGGGGTCATCGACATAGAAGTCGAACCAGGAGCCCTGATGTAGGTTGCACAATATGATCCTACGCCACTTCTAACTTCTCTCTTCTACAGAAGCGGTACCGAGATCGAGACTCTCGCCATCACAGAGATCGATCGAGGGACAGATATAGGGACGATGATGGGTATCGCTCCAGCCGTAGGGATAGATCGCGAGACAGGCGGAAATCTCGGGATCGGGATACCGTGAAGGACTATCGAAGGAGGAGTCGGGAAAGGGATTCTCGGTCTTACAGGGATGACTCTCGGGAGCGAGCTCGAAGGCGAAGAGAGGGATCTGCTGACTCTAGGCGCAAAGGAAGAAGAGACGACAGCAGGGAAAGAAATCAAAAGCCGACAAGCGGAAAAGAGGTGAGCTCACCATTCAAAAGGAATCGGGCAGGATCGCTTTGCTAAATACAAACACAGATAAAACCAAATACCACACAAACCGACGAGGAGAAGAAGGCCGAGCGCCTTGCAAAGTTAGAGGCATGGAAGCAAAAGCAAGCTGCTGAAAAGGATCGCAAACAAAAGGAGCTAGAGTCCTCTGGCGGAACTCGAAATCTCTTAGCTGAGATTGACAAAAAGGCACAAGTTTCGCCAGCTGCAGCTTCACCTGTCTCACCCTCAACACCTGTCGCCACCAGTGGAGATGCTTCTCCTGTCCCTTACGCCGGCAAATTCGACCCCAAAGCGCTGTCCAAAAAGAAGACATCTGCAACCACCAGCACAAGCAAGCTCGGAACGGATATTGCCCTGCCAGAAAGTGCCAAAACGTCCGCCACCATAAAACCCACCACAAATGGTTTGAAGGCTGACAAAGCAGTAGCACTAGCAAATGGCTCATTAGGTACGTCTCTCCAACGTTCAAAATTATACTTCGAACTTGGCTAACGAACAACATAGCCACTCCTGCAGCTACACTAAAGGCTCATGGCAACGTCAGTGGCTTTGGACTTGCAAGTAAAGCAACGACCGAATCCGAAAGACCGGCCGCTAAACCAGGCCTTGACTTTGGTGAAGAGGAAGGAGGGCGGAAAAAGTTAGAGAAGCTACCGACCCCTCCACCTGAGGACAGTGCTTTGGACGACGATACTGCTATAACTAACGGTGATAAAGAAGACGAATCCGACGATGACCAAGGCATGCAAGACGCTGGCACAGAAGAAGAGGCAGCGGCCGCTGCGAGAGCTGCCGCAGAAAAGCGGGAGGAGCGCCTCCAAGTCCAAAGCTTAGCTTATCAAGCTGGTGAAGATCCTGATGTGGTTATTCCAGAAGAAACAGACAGAGATGGCGATGTGTTGATGACAGAGGCTCCAAGTGATGCAAAGCAGGAAGAGGCAATGGAGGAGGAAGAGGAAGCCGATCCTCTGGATGCTTTCATGACCGGATTGGGAGACCCAATGAAACCACCGAAACCCATCAACGGCCTGAGAATCACGAAGAGCAAGGTCCAGCAGCCGGAAGCCATGTTTGGAGATGATGACGTCGATTTGAACACGGTGATCGCAGACACAGATGACATCCTAGCTATGGCGACCAAGAAAAAGAAGAAGGATCTACCGACTGTTAATCATGCCAAGGTGACGTATCAACCTTTCCGAAAGAGCTTCTACCATGAGCCATCAGAATTAGCGGAGATGACGGAGGAGGAAGTCGCTGATCTAAGACTAGAACTCGATGGGATCAAGATCAGAGGTGTAGAAGCTCCGAAGCCTGTACAGAAGTGGTCTCAATGCGGTCTTGGTGTGCAAAGCCTCGAGGTCATCCAAAAGCTCGGTTACGAGAGACCTTCGTCCATCCAAACGCAAGCAATTCCTTCAATAATGTCTGGGAGAGATGTGATTGGCGTTGCCAAGACTGGGTCTGGTAAGACCATAGCCTTTCTATTGCCCATGTTCCGACATATCAAAGACCAACGACCCCTCGATAGTCTGGACGGTCCTGTCGGTCTAGTCATGACACCCACTCGGGAATTGGCGACTCAAATCCACAAAGAGTGCAAGCCTTTTCTCAAGGCTTTGAACCTCAGAGCTGTTTGCGCGTATGGCGGGGCCCCGATCAAGGACCAAATTGCCGATCTTAAGCGCGGCGCAGAGATCATTGTATGCACTCCTGGACGCATGATTGATCTGTTAGCTGCCAATTCGGGTAGAGTGACAAACCTTCGCAGAGTCACATACGTTGTACTGGACGAGGCTGATAGGATGTTCGACATGGGTTTTGAGCCTCAAGTCATGAAGATCTTGGCCAATATCCGACCCGACCGCCAAACGGTACTATTCTCAGCCACATTTCCCCGTCAAATGGAGTCCTTGGCTCGCAAGACACTCTCCAAGCCTGTGGAAATAGTCGTGGGAGGTCGAAGCGTTGTTGCTCCAGAGATCACCCAGATCGTCGAGGTTCGAACCGAGGAGACGAAATTTATCCGTCTTCTGGAACTCCTTGGCAAATTGTACGAGGAAGAGAAGAATGAGGACGACCGAGCTCTGATTTTTGTGGATCGACAAGAATCTGCCGATGGTTTGCTGAAAGATTTGATGCGTAAAGGCTACCCTTGCATGTCTATCCATGGTGGCAAAGACCAAATCGACCGCGACTCTACAATTGAGGATTTTAAATCTGGAGTTATCCCAGTCATGACTGCCACCTCTGTCGCTGCTCGTGGCTTAGACGTCAAACAGCTAAAACTCGTGGTGAATTACGATGCTCCTAACCATCTTGAAGACTATGTCCATCGTGCCGGGAGAACTGGTCGTGCTGGTAATACTGGCACTGCTGTGACCTTCATCACGCCGGATCAAGAGCGATATTCCTTAGATATTGCTAAAGCCTTGAGACAAAGTGGCCAAGCAGTACCCGAGGAGCTCCAAAAGCTTGTCGATGCATTCATCGACAAAGTCAAAGCAGGCAAAGAAAAAGTAAGTGGCTCAGGCTTCGGTGGCAAGGGCCTCGAGCGTCTCGACCAAGAACGTGACGCTGCTCGTGCTCGAGAACGAAAGACACACAAGACTGGCGACGAACCTGACGAGGAAGAAAAAGAGGACAAAGACAAAGATGACAAGGGCGATGACATTATCGCCAAGGCTGCTTCAAGTGTCCAATCTGCGACAGCTCCAACCCCTACTCTTCTGGGTGTTCCGAAAGGCATTGATCTCGACGGTAAGATCACAGTCCATAGGACAGAAGCACCAGCAGATAGCTCGAAGAATCCTCTTGATAAGGTCAGTCGTGCCGTAGCTGGTATACATGATCGACTCAGCAAGAACCGCGAGATGCGTACTGGAGTGCCTATCGACAACAAGGGACCTGATGCTGGCGCATTTCATGCAACGTTGGAGATCAATGACTTTCCCCGTAAGTTCTTCTTCGCTACTATCGTCACATAGATATTCTAATGCTCGAACAGAAAAAGCTCGTTGGGCTGTTACCAACCGTACGAACGTCGCCAAAATTCTGGAAGCTACAGGTACATCTATTACCACGAAGGGAAGCTTCTATGCCACAGGCAAAGAACCTCAAGCAGGCGAAAATCCGAAGCTGTATATCCTTGTAGAGGGAGATACCGAGGTGGTAGTCACCAATGCTATGAGAGAGCTAATGCGGCTGCTCAAGGAGGGTACTATTGCTGCTGCCGACAGCGATGCTAGAGCGCCTGCTAGTGGTCGTTATAATGTTGTTTAGGCCATGCAGTAATAGTCATATGGATACTATCTATGAACAGAAGCGGCCACTACATCTAAATCTTCCAACCCAGGATGCTCTAAACATCTCAGCTTCCCTCGACATCAAAGCCTCTATATTTCATTTTAAGCAGTAATGCTAATCTCATCTCAGCCGTTTCCAACATCGTGTCGTAGTCGTTTCTACATTTGCACCTATCAATTGTAGTTGATGGCCTGACTTGTGTGATCCGTCTCTCTCCTCCTTCTCTCATCCTGGCTAATATTCTCGAGGGTCCCAGTCCTTGTCTGCGCCCTCTCTTTCGCTAAATCCCTGCCCAGCTTCCCTTTCGGCTGATTTGCTTTCGCCCGCT
This sequence comes from Parmelia sp. 050094, assembly GCA_018257885.1. NCBI lineage: Eukaryota > Fungi > Ascomycota > Lecanoromycetes > Lecanorales > Parmeliaceae > Parmelia > Parmelia sp. 050094. Next base: position 50,943 of record JAEUBB010000021.1, on the reverse strand, counting down.
CCTACCATTCGATCCTCGTCAGCATCAAATGGATAAATTCAATTCCCTCTCCTTCACCGATCCATATACTGAGGAAGGAGCGTACGTACTTCTGCTGCTCTCGCTGCTGCGCTCCGAGCATCGCTGCTTTCTCCGCCAGATGAGCCGCCTAACTTCTGACCCTGACTATTGATCTTCGGCACCGAGGCTCGAGGATTCGGTTGCGGCGGGGGAGCGGAGCCGACAGTACGGCCAGGCTGGGAGAAGGGATCGTCGTCTTTGGAAGGTTTACCACATAGATTGCCCATTGTTGTCTAGGGGAAAGGACGGCTGATTTGTAGATGTATGTACCAATTGGAAGATCATGCTCTCTCTTATTATTTCCACTGGGAATCTTGCATTCAAAAGGATATACAGCCACGAGATTGTGTTATATCAGCAGTAAAGGTCCATCAGTGTGAAGCAATAGAGATGTTTAGACACCGCTCCACCCTGCAGTAGATATGGTGATATGCTCCGCAGATCACAAAGACGGAAGGTATCCCGAGCTGCACTATTCGGGACGGGCCGTGTAGCTTACCGAATCATTGCAATTTTTGACGTACTGATCTGTTTCCACTCACCCACTCTTCAGTAAATATATAGACGTGATATCTTTTCGCTGCAAAAGGTGGTTGGTATTGGAGATTTGTGGTCATGGAGGGCACTAGCTTTGGCTCAGCGGCGATGGAGCTAAGGTAGCTAGCTCCCACAATAAAGATTCCCTCCTGCTAATCTCAATCCTATAACAACAGCACTGTTACTCGCAAGGCGCCCACTTTTGTTCCAACACAATCACAGTCACCATGGATATCAATCACCAGTCTGAGCGGCCCGCACCAGATCCACACTTCGAGCGGCTACATGGCCATCCATTGACTTACGCGCGGTCGATTCAATCGTTCCTACAAGTTTACGACCCGCAGCCTGCCTCCACCATCATGAGCTTTCCTACCGAGGCAAGCAGATTTTCTCACCCGACGGTGCCGGATGCCGTCGATTTCACCAAAGCAAAGGCCGCCGCTACCGACATGCCTCCTCCGCCAACACCGGGCTTCCTGAGTGGTCCCCAGACCCCTTGTGAGAGTACTTGCTCTGTTGTCAATTGCGCATCGGGATGCAATCCATCGGTACTTGGCTCTGAAAATTGTTCGCTATCTCAGTGCAATAATCTAGATCAATGCACGAGCGAAGAGTGCTGCAGAGAACCCGCATGTTTGGACCACAGCTCCCTACCCACAACTCGACGTGAGTCCGTTGACTTTAGCGCACTCGACAGATACGCTTCTTCTTCTCAGCATCAGTTTGTCAACGCTGGCACGGGTTTTCCAACTTATGACAACCTACCAGGCTTTGATAGCATCGATGATGATCCACTCCGATGCCACTGGCTGCTTCCTGATCAGGAGTGCGACATTACGGCGCCAACAAATGATGCTCTCAGCCAACATGTATTCCACAACCATATCCAGCCTGAAACGAGCCTCACATGCGGGTGGTATGACTGTGACGAGCAAGTCAGTGTGCAACAGTTCACGGATCATTTATGGAACAACCACCATCCTGAACAGCACGTTCCCGATTCCTATATTTGCCTATGGGATGGTTGTATGGAAATGTTTTCGGATGCTGAGCAGCTAGAGAGGCACATGGGAGTTACTCATACACAATTGGAAAACGTTGATTGCCGTTGGGGAGGATGCGGCACTATCACTACGAACTCAGCTGAGCTGCAAAGCCATGTCAACGAAGAGCATCTCCGTCTCTCCACGCAATCAAACTTTCCTTCTTCGAATCTGGAAGTGGACTTGTCGGACGGTCGTAGTTCACGGCAACCTAAGCACCCACTCTACTGGTCACCAGAGAACGACGATCTGCTTATGCGCGTACGTGCACAAAATATTGCATTCCCGCAAATAGCTTCGCAGTATTTTCCGGACAAGTCCGCCCGGGCCTGCCAATTTCGTTACGGGCGATTACAACACCGGGAAAAGCAATCCAATCCGCAACCAATTCCGCAACCCATAGAGCAGTCCACTCCTTTGTTGACATATTCACCCTTGCAACCAGCCTCATACGCCACTAGCTCGTACCCAAGTCCGTATGAGTCTAACCATCCCTTGATTGGTCCTCCTTTGATGCAGTCGTCTCCGGCTCTTCTTTTGACACCGTCCAGCCAGCTGGATCTGGACAAATCTCCCCCTCAAGCAAGCCACAAGTGTATGTGGATCATAGATACAACAGACACAGTCTGTGAGGCTCTTTTCGAAAATCCGAATGAACTGCAAGCACACATTGAGTCATCTCACGAACCTTTATTTGACAATCGCAAGCGCAGGCCTGCTACATTCTGGGTTTGCAAATGGAGCGGATGTGCACGGAAGGGGGAAACGCGCGGAACCAGAGATAAGTTGAAGAAGCACGTATGGACTCACACAGGGAGTAAGTTGGCCTTGTCTAAGTGAAGAACGTTTGCAATCGCTCAAGCTTCGCAGTCTGTTTGTTCTCGTGCCAACAGTGTGGTAAAGGATTCCGGGATCAAACTAAGCTTGCCATTCATAGACGCACACATACGAAGGAGAAACCACACAAGTGCGATGTGTGTGAGATGGCCTTTGCTAGCCGAGATGGACTGGGTAAGTGCAAGTATATCTTTTAACCTTCGCCCTACTAATCGATATCTACAGCGACACACAACCGTACTCATACCCGCGAGAAACCTCTCGAGTGTGGAAAATGTTCTTACACCTGCTCGGACTCGTCCAACATGGCGAAGCACCGCAAAGGTAATGTACCATCCTTTTTCAACGGTAGCCGCGTTACTAACAAGTGACGCAGCCCACGAGCCGCCTCTGTATTCTTGCCCAACCTGTGGGAAACAGTTCTGCCGGGCCGACTCTAGGGATCGTCACATGCGTTTACACCAGAACGGAACGGCAGGACGCAAGCGTGTACATGGGGAGGTCGCTTAGGACCGAAGTATTTAATGGGTTTGATGAAACAGATCTGGCGTTTATAAGAGGATATACCCCAGCCTGGCGTGAGTTGTCAATGGAGGCTATTGACCTTTTTCTGATACTGTATGTCACAGCTACTCTTTATGGCATATTCGCTAGGGCTCATAAGTACAGAAGAAACTGTAATTGATTCCGGCTATTGCATGTTGCTTGGTAACGTCGATAGTAATGCCAATCAAGATTGTTTAACAGAATGTCCATCATTATCATGTAGCTATTCCTTGTCTATTAGCCAGCCCGATTTACCCCTCCAAGACCACTGCGCCTGGCTGCGGGCAGCCAAAAAGCGGCTTAGGGCAATCTCCGGGTGTGTCACCCCCACTAAAGCCACCCCGCCAAAACTTCAGAGGTCGATGTCATTAGTTGACCTTCAAGCACAAGAATAACTCCAAAATGTTCAAGAAAGAGCAAGTCCAAAACCCTTCGAACATGTAGCTTGACATAGCTGACGTTTATTGCCAGCATCTCCGCAGGCGCAAAGTCCAAAGTCAAATCCTCCGTCCAGCGTGCCATCAGGACCAAAGTCTGCGAAACATACCCTTTACTCGCTCCTCATATCGATGAGATAATACCCAAGAAGTCACAGCTAGATCTGCTGAAGCTGTAAATCCACCCAAGTCCGTGCGACAGGGTGTTTCAATGCATTGCGACTGCTGACATGGGATGTTCACTGCAGGCCTGATAGAGTTTCTCTTTACGCCTTAGACTCGACTCCCCTCTTTTGGCAACATATGGACGATCCTTTAATACCCCATCTTCGAGTCGTGCACCAGTTTCCGCAATGTTTCAACCGCATAGGTATTGACCGAGGAGCAATTCGATTTGTTTTATCGGGCGCAACGCTCATGGCGCCTGGACTGACCAGCGCTGGAGGGAGATTACCGGATAGAGAGGGAGAGTTAAAGGATGGAGACGTGGCAGTTGTAGAGGCAGAGGGGAAAGAGGAGGCGTGTTTAGTGGGGCAGTTACGAATGGGGACGGAGGAGATTAAGGAGAAGAAAAAGGGGGTTGTGATGGATACGGGACATTATCTGGGAGATGGCCTGTGGAAGATTAGCATTGACTGACGGGACTATGGCTATGTATGCTGTTTTAATGTACAATGGTCCGTGATTGGAGGAGATGTGGTCATCCCGTGGGAATGTCCATGATGAGGATGCTCAAGGGTTGGCCTGGGGAGGGAAGTCGCCGAATTAAAGATACGTAGCTGGAGAATTTCTCAGTACTGTAGATACCCAATTTAGAAATCAAACGAAAGATATTGATAGACCAAACACATTGCAATAATTAGCGCTGCTAAGGGTTACGGAGTACTACCGACAACAATAGCTCCTGATCTTTCCCGGACCGAATTTCCTCAATCAAGTGATGTATTGGCCATTGGGTGCACCCAGAGTATATGCAGCTACCAGACGGAAAAGAAAACCCTCGACCTCAGTGAATGGAGAGGAGGACAGCGAAGATGTCGAAGAGAAAGATACCAACATCCTGGGCCTGCGGGTTGCCCGTAATGGCCATATCTTTGTCACTATTACAGAACATACCTTGACCGTCTGGCAGACATCAGTACGCAGAGAAAGCCACAGTATTGACTGATTCTGACTGATCAATAGCCAGTAATAGTCCTAGCCTCTGTGAAACGTTCCATCCAATCCCTCAAGAACTACGGCCATAATGTGGGCATTCTCCTACGACCAGATTCCTCGGTAGCGGTCGTACAGACATCCAACAGCTTCCTCGTTACATACTCAATTGTTCCAGACCCTACCGCTCGAGTATACCAGCAGATCCGGGAAAATGGACACGGCCGAAGACAGAGCAATGCAGACCGCTTGGTCGTGGAAGAGGAGAGAAGAGGTTTTCAAGAAGTGAACATTCGATTTCGAATGGTCATCAAAGTCGACGCTGGAATTAAGAAGGTTCTTGCGCTTGATGATGATTTGGTGGTGGCGACGGAAAAACCGCCTGCTGTACAGTGTATTCGCTGGGCGCCAGATGATACGGGGAGACAGACGAGCACGGAGCTGCTGAGCCGGATGAGCTGGATACAAAGAAAGTCGTGCGTGACTGATATGGTATATGATAGGGCCATGAGCCTCGCCGTTTGGATCACAAACGAAGGTCATGCCTACGCTGTACAAAGACTGCCTCCACCGCCAAAAGAGTCGGACGGGCCAAAAAAGCTTTTTCGTGGCTACGGCTTCCATACTCCACAAGGAGAGGAAGACATGGCGACTAAAGCGGCAATAAACGCAAGGTTCTCGTTATTAGCTATAGGCTGTGACAACGCTGAAATACACGTCTATACCGCAAGAGACTATGCTGGCAGTATCCCACTTTCGCACAAGCTGGAACAGCCAGCTACTATAGTCTCTACCGGACAGATCAGTACGCTAAGCTACTCGCCGGATGGCTACTGTCTATTTGCTGGGTACGAGAAAGGCTGGGCGATATGGAGTGTCTATGGCAAACTTCAAGGAAGCAGCTTCATGGCCGACCGTAACATATCTGAAAACAATGGGGAGGGCTGGCTGCAGGGCGTACATGAATCCGCTTGGCTCAGTGGCGGCTCTGATATATTGCTTACTGGCCAGAACGACGACCGATTATACCTGCTAGAGATGGCAAAGAGCGCCGTGACTGGATGCTTTTGTGCAGCCAACGTGTCTCGTACATTGTTGTTGACCAGCTCAGGGCTCATGGTATATCGAGGCTACGACCTACCAGTACCTACAACGATCTCAGCTGATGCATCTTTATGGCATCATGTACAGATCCCGTCAGTATATCTGGCAAATCAGCGACCGATACGCTCCGCTGTAATCTCTTCAGACGGCAGATACGTGGCGGTCGCTGGCAGACGCGGACTCGCACATTATAGTGTCAGTAGCGGGCGATGGAAATCATTTGACGATATACAGGCTGAAAACGCCTTTGTTGTTCGAGGCGGTATGTGCTGGTATCAGCATATCCTAATTGCTGCTGTGGAGACCGATGAGCATCATGAGGTGAGTTGGTATTAAGTTCCCGCCTTGGCCATGAGCTGAGTACGCCACAGTTACGTCTCTACTCACGAGAGCGTGGCTTAGATGACTCTTCCCTCCTCTGCTTCGAACAACTTCCTTCACCAGTCGTTTGCATTGCACTCACTGGGTCAGACTCTCTTCTCGTTTACACCTACCAGAACATACTCTACCATTTTATAATAAACGCGTCTTCCGAGGCTGTGACCCTCGTCCAGGTAGGGCAGATCGCTTTAAATGGCATTGTACGAGCACCTGCGCGAGTCAGAGCTGTCAGCTGGATCCTTCCCGACCACCAATTGCGTAAGGCTCATGTTTACTTGGTTTTTTGGTCCAGGCGCTGATCAATCTCAGGAGAGGGTGACCCTTCGCAGGATGTTGCTCATGCCTCCGTGATCTTCCTTGTTGACGCTAAGCTTGTGATATTGCAATCCTCTACGGATGTTGGCGGCAGCCTGAAATACGATATGCGTGTCATTGCTAATAACGTAGAATACTTCGACCTCATGAGAGATCAAACACTCTTCCTGGAATCGCCCAGTCGCTCGCTACCACCATCGCCAGCTGCTGAGGAAGCACTTGACGCATTCTACACAGATCGTGGGCTTAGGGACTCGCTTTGGTACTTTGACGGTAATGATATCCAGTGCTGGATGGATGTCGAGGACCTCATCGACGCAGCGTCCACATCAAACGACAGAGATCTACCACATAGTGTCTCCATATCTACAGATTTCTACCCTACTTCTATCGTCCTCAACAAGGGTGTTTTACTAGGTGTAGACGCCGACTTAGTGCAACGTCGCGATATGCAATTCGCCTTCTTCCGCTTCTCCATTCGAACGCAACTGTTCCTCCCACAAATCATCCAGCGCCATATCGCCCACTTCGACACATCAGCTGCCTCAAATCTCGCTCATCGATATCAGTCGCTCCCTTACTTCTCACATGCCCTCGAAATTCTTCTACACACCGTTCTGGACGACGAAGTTGATAAACCGCCGGATCCGGAAAATGCTCAATTGCCTGCTGTTGTCTCATTCTTATCTTCTTTTCCAGACTACCTCGATATACTTGTCCAATGCACCCGTAAAACAGAAGTCCGGTCATGGCGAACCCTCTTCTCTCACTTGCCTCCCCCACAGGAGCTGTTCGAAGCCTCTTTGGAGAAAGGCATGCTCAAAACAGCTGGTGGATATCTGCTCGTACTGCACACTTTCGAAGAGATGGAGACCAGCTCCGAATCATGTGTCCGGCTTTTACAAAAAGCCAAAGAAGCTGAAGACTGGGACTTGTGCAAGGAATTATCCAGATTCTTAATGGCGCTGGATGAGAGTGGGGATACTCTGAGAGCAGCCTTGGAGCGGATGGATCTACATCCCAGGACAAAGGAGGATGACAGTGTGAGGTTGAAAACGCCGCGGCCGAACACGGCTATCAGGCGGAGCTCGGATCAGGCACAGAGCAATGGTAGGCCGAGTCCTGTTGGCAATGGGGACCCAAGCTCAGCGGGCCTCGGCCTGGGAATCGAGATGGAGCAAGACGGAGGAAGCGACGACTACTTCTCACAACGGGGAGCATAACGTGGGTATTCTGCTTAGTGACTTTGGCTATAAAAAGGGCCTATTGGCTACTACCTTCATCTTACGGCTGAAGCTTGGCAAAGCTTAGCAAAGCTTGTGCAAGACGAGACATGCCTTGATGCCAACCTCCATTCATTAACCCATCATTTCAACGTCTAAAACATCCACGTTGATTATAGATCCCCGTCGTGCCCGTCATCCAGCTCGTTGTCGTTCTTAGTTTCCTGCTTCTTCCTCTGTTCAACCAAGCCAATCTCCTCTAGCTTCCTCCACACTCGTGCAAGCACATCTTTCATACCATACAGAGTCGTTTTGATCTCTTCATCCTCATCCTCCAACTCTACCTCCCATACCCTCTCCGCGACGTTTTCCCCTCTCACATCTTCCTCCCTTGGACTGCGTTCCCCACCGACCTCATCCCCATCGTCCCAAAACTCATCCGGTATCCACAAACCCTTCTCTCCTATCATACAACGCGAATCCCTCCTCTTACGATCCCTAAACCGGGAATCTGGAACCGCGGTAGCGGCAGCGCCGGCGAGCAGGGCGGTGGTGTGCATTGGTTTCTGGGCTTTCCATGCCTCGAGGCGCTGTTGGCGGGCTTCGGGGGAGCGGGGGTCGAGTGTGGTGCATTGCCGGTTGGGGAGGAGGGAGAATTGGTCGGAGCGCGGGTCGGGGCGGGCGAGGGCGAGGGCGAGGGTGAGGAAGAGGAGGAGAGCTTGGGGGAGGTGGGGGAGATACATTTGCGCTGGTGTTTGTATGGTACTGGTGGCGATGAGAACGCTGGGATGGAGATGGTAGAGTTGCTGTGGGGTAAGGGAATTGGGCCGGCGGGGTGGGAATCTGGAGACAAGAGGTCGAAGAGGACAATTAAACCTCTTGGGAAGGCGGGTCGCCTGATGCCGAATCCCTCGTGTGATTGTGATTGAGATGGGCCGCCTGAGCGATGGTGTAACTCGTCTGCGCATGAAACGGCAGGCTGTGCTACCTAAGCCATGAATATATTGCTCTTTGATCCCGAAAGTCAAATCATGGAGGCATGAGGAGGATAATGCTCGTAGAAAGGCGGCTTTTGAGGGGGTTTCTTTGGAACCTGCTCGTTTGCGCTGCGTGAGGTGGCAGGTCCAATAGAAGAAGAAGAGACGAAGGGGCCATTGCGTGTCATTTCACCATTTGTCGGGGAGGGTGTGCACTCTAGATATGGCCGCTTGCAGACTTTGAGGCAAGGGAGAAGGTCGGCCAATCAAGGCGACATGTGGGCGCCGAGCCTTCGAGACACCTCAACCGACGCCATTTCCTATTTCGCTCTAGTTCGAGGAGAACTCAGCCCTATTCATATCAGCCGTTGGATCCTCATTCAAACAGGTTCAAGGCTGGCCGCATCAACACCTGGACCTGCCATCACTCATGCAAGCGGCCGGAATGAATCCCTTTAATGGTTTATTATGCTGATGACGAGTATCCGCGGAAGAGGCTGAAGCTTTGGGATAAAAGCCGAGACCCTTTGGTTATCAAGGACAACATGGAGGATTTCAACAGTGAGACGGATAGCGATTACACGAGCTATTGGAGGGACTGGGTGGGTTGAGACTCTTCTTTCTGCTTTTTCCTGAGCTTTCTTACTTGCCTTTTCGTATGCGATGCTCTGTTTGTGATACTCGCAAATGTCTTACCGAACGGCTGTGGCTCCTACTGGACCGTTTCGGACAGACTGGTCGTGGATACCGAAAACAACTCTGGGACTGCGAAGGAGAGCTTCAAAGTGCGAGGTTCCTTACGAAGTAGTACTTGAATTGCTCCTTCCTGGTCTGTGTGATGATCATAATCGATTAGACGAACGACATCCATGACGATCCTTTGAATTAATTTTTGCCAGCATCGCATTCATGAGTTTTTACGGGAATATTTTAAGGGCCTCCGGCGCTATGGAGTCTGCTGTTTGTGATCTTATCCACGTTGATGCTTGGTTGGTTGGCAAGTTTTTGGTGGCGAACGAAGCGGAACTCCTGAATCTACTTCCAAAGATTGACGGGGACGACGGTTTTGAAGCGGACTCATATGACCAGCTGATGGCATGCTATTTTGTTCCAGCCTATCGGTTTGACATTCTATTTTGGGGGTTATTCGGAGGTCTTGGTTCGACTTGGCCGTATCCTTACTATGGGCCTTCTGTTTCTATTGTGCTTGCACCATCAAAGTCAATGTACATACAAACGTACGCTTGCTGACAGGTCACGTGCAGTTCATCTCGTCCCGAGGCAATGAATACTTTTGCGAGATCGATGAAGACTACCTCACAGACCGCTTCAACCTTACTGGGCTCAACACGGACGTCCAGTATTATCAATACGCTCTTGACCTCGTCACTGATGTCTTTGACCTGGATTGCGACGATGATATGAGAGAGCAGATCGAGAAATCTGCGAGGCATTTGTACGGCTTGGTCCATGCAAGATACATCACGACCACGAGAGGACTTGCAAAGATGGTAGGCCAGCATCTTCGTCCGGGACTTCAAGGTTGGGCTGATCTCTACAGCTCGAGAAATACAAAAAAGGCGACTTTGGCAAATGCCCCCGAGTCATGTGTGGCGCTCACCCTCTTCTCCCCACCGGCATGGCAGATCTTCCGCATGTTCAATCCGTCAAGCTCTACTGCGGCAAATGCGAAGACCTCTACAACCCGAAATCATCTAGACATGCTAACATCGATGGTGCCTACTTTGGCACATCATTCCAGAACATTCTGTTCCAAGTCTACCCTGCCTTGATCCCAGAGAAGACTATCGAGAGGTACCAACCCAAGATCTTTGGTTTCAAAGTGCATGCAGCTGCGGCGTTGGAGAGGTGGCAGTCAGGAAAGAGGGAAGAGATGCAAGAAAGGCTGAAGGAGGTTGGGATGGACAAGTGCTTCAAGGAGGATGTGGAGCTCGAGGATGATATGGAAGAGGATGAAGAGGAGGTTGCCGGCTTGGATGGCGCAGATGATGTGCTCGCTGAGTAAGGATGGAAAACGAGGCTCTCAATCATGGACTTCATGCATAATTCCTAGCTTTTATCCTTGTAGATATCAGCAGTTTTAGAGGTATATTGCTACATCCATCATGCAAGCAGCCATCAAACATTTCAGCCCTACATGTGTACTGTACCATACACTACCCTAGCGCCGTATCAGAAACCCACCGCACAAGTACCTAAAGTTTCTGCACTCACACAATTGTTTCACTCCAATGGCCTCTAATCACAACACAGCTTGGAGCCAGCACACGCATTAGCCACCAATACGGTGGCTCTACCTCACGCTCAGCATGTATGGTGAGTCATGTCCTCGCAACTGCATTCCTGCCGACGAGAATGATGAGCTTTTTATGAACAATCCAAATCCTATAGCATCATGCAGGAGCACTATACTCTAGAATTACTCTGACTTTCTTTGGCTTCGAAGTGCATCTTGAAGAAGACTTACTTGAGGAGACAGTTTGCTGATGTTGTGAAGGATAGGGTCGGTCTTGAGGGAGAGATTGTATATGGGGGAGCTGTGGGGAAATAGAGCAGGCTCGAGCTGTCGCATGATGTGGATTCGGCTCTTGAGCTGATTGACTCTGGTCGTTCGAGGATCGTGGACCTAGTCGAGCTACCAGCCCATAGCGAAAGTCCCTCGGCGCCGTCTAGGGATCGGACAGCTCATCTAAACATCAGATGCTATAAAAGGTACGGAAACTTTGATTTCACATCAATCGGTTACCTCTACATGATGACTACATGACATGGAAAGGCATTCCTCAGTCCGAACAATCAGTGTCGATTCTGTCTCTACAAAGTTTCAGCCTTGTCTGACCTATAACCTTCGTCCACTTGCTAGATGCTCGCGTTTGCGATGATCAAGGCTAATGTGTGTAATTCCGACAGGTACTACCCACTTCGCTCTTCACTTTTTGCAGCTACATACCATCCATCTACATGAAGAATTTATGAACGAACGGGCGGACAGATTGCGTACTCCTCTACTGGCACCACTTAGTGCTGGAGCGTACAAACTTCGGCCGGTGTTAGGAAGAGGATGTACTTGCTGAGAACTCGTCAGCTGAACCATTACACGTTTCGTCATATTTGCAGTCGACCATTGTGAGGAGGATCAAGCTAACATCTTCTCAAATAGGTGACTAATTTCCTGTCTCTTCCCGAAATCTGAAATCCGTCTTCTGAAATGATGAACACTATTCACACTGTTTGAACTGGGAACCGCCTTGTAACGAGGGCACCTCCCAGTGATGAACGTACAAACACTGAAAATTCTGATTTAATGAGGTATGTTGCGAGACCCGTCCCGTTGTCTTGAGAAGTATAGCTGACAGGGTACTAAGCCTGATTCACAGTTGAGGATTGCAATGCTATTGAAAGACTATCATTTTTCTCTGGTAGAGCTCTGACTGACTTTTTGTTGGCAACGAAGTGGGAATGCAGATGATTTGGTCGAGCTGACCACCTAGTACGTGCGTAAGTCAGTGGCTTCCCTTCTTTTCTTCCGTGGGTTACCTGATGAATCCAAATATTCGCTGTGTTCTTTCCGAGACACGTCATTGAAGAAACATGTATTTCACCTTGGAGAACTGATACCTGCCATCACAACCTATTGCTTACATTTCATTACCCTTCCATGCAGAAGCTGATTGGATTATAGGCAGTCATCTCCGACATGGAAGCCCTTCCCAAATTAAGGAGCTTCTCTGTATCACGGCCTCATTCGCAACCATGAAGTGCAAGGCCCTTTGTGGGCTTTAGTCACTAAGACGGCTCACCACGTACTAGGCCACTCGTTTAGATCGGCCAAGGATTGCCTTGGTAAATAAGAAGATACAAGTCCAACTGAGTTTGGGGTTGCAGTTGCTGTAGAGCAGTGGAGCAGGCTGGAACGAGAAAAAGAACCTTTTTGCCTTTTTGACGGAATAATGCGTGTTCAAACTGCTAAGAATCGTGTCTACCTGGAGATGTCCGTAGCCATAGCTAGAAAACCTTGATCATGTTTCCTTCACATGCGTCAGCGCTTGACACATGCCCCGTGATCCGGATAATAACATCTTCCTAACGCCATCCCCCAACTCTCCCCTCGTCCCACCGTTCCCTCGCCTCCTTCCTCCTCCAAACCATCACCCTCCCCTCCCTATACCCCCTCAAAAACTCCCCCACCTCCCTCTCGCTCACCTCCCCCTCCCCATCCAGCCAACTCCTCTCCAACCCCTCACACCACTCCTCCCCCTCTCTCTCCGCCTCCCTCAACCTCTGATACAGCACCTTTGCGCTCCAGGGCGCCAGT
>JAEUBB010000021.1:8141-37844 GCA_018257885.1 Parmelia sp. 050094 | reverse complement strand
GGGTGGGGTGGAGGAGCGAGAGGGATTGGAGGAGGGAGGGGTTTTCGAGGGTTGCGTGGATGGTTTGCGATCTGTGGGGTTTGGGTTGTTAGGTGGTTGGTTGGTATAAGTGGGGACGGGAGGGGACGAACGGTTTGTCGAGGAGGATGGAGGGGAGCCAGGGGGAGGAGGGAGAGGGGGGTCCGGGGGGTGGAAGGGTGGAGGGGGAGGGTTGGTGAGTGGGATGGTTGGTGGTGGGGGTTTGGGAGGGTTTGGGCGGCGGTGGAGGGGCGGTGGTGTAGGTGGGTGGGGAGGTTGGGTTGGAGGTAGATGCCATTGTTGTGGTTTGAGGTTTTGGAGGGAGAGGGGTGGATTTTGAGGTGGGTTTGGTGGTTGAGGATAAGATAGGTTACGAGGTGGCGATAGATTACGCTAGCGGTGTACGATTCAGATCGGCCTTAGCATGCTCATACTGCAGTGTACGTTTGGCATTGTTTCTGCCCTCTACTCTAATTCTTCTGTTGTACGTATATCTTCGTCAGATTTTTGGTAGACTACAGGCGACTTCGGCATTCCTGTTTAGCATCAGGCCGAGATCATTTTTCTATTGCCTCTCCTATGCCACCACTGCCACCCTTTTGCATTGCGGCTCCCTGTCGATTACGGACTCGTTCTCCTGCACTGTCACCCTGTGGGTTGCATACACAGCTGATTAGGTGTTACCTCATAATCGTCGTGCTAATAACGACATTTTGGGCCAACGACGTTTGCGTTTTGCAGCACGGGGGGCAGCGACACCAAGGATGGCAGCAGCATGAAGAGCTCGCTTAATAAATCCTTTGATTTACAAAACTAGCTGGTCAAGAATGCTTATAGCTTCCTTTTACGACTCTGGCTTCTGCGAAAGATCATCCTTTTATCTATCTGATGGAGGGTGGCAGACTTCGATACTGTGCCGTCAGAAATTCGCTACGTCACTCAATATTCAAATTCCCGTCCACGCTAGCTCTGATACGAATGCTTATCCTCTAAATCCCAAAGTACCCTCGTACATCAAGACATGCCGGTTGTCGACGCAGAAGATACCATGTTGCTTCAGGCGCATGTTACCCCGGATCTTGGCAGCAGCAAGGTCAAATGGTCAATGGGGTTGCAAGCGCTTCAATCGCGATTTCAGAGCGCTGACTTTATTTGAGACAAGCTAGATATGCATGTGCCACGCCATTGCAAGGAGTACCCCTGAATGGCTGGTGGCGCCACCCGAAGCGCTCGAATTGCCAGCCTTCAACTCATGCTCCCAGCCTGTCGTGGAAACGTCACTGGTCCTTCTAGACGATTTCCGAATTCGAATTCCCGTCCATAGTGTTTCAATAATTACCTACGAGACTGCGGATGTTCTCAACATATACCTGGCAGCAACAGCGCATGTAGTAGTGGTCAAACCGCCAAAGAGAGAGTTCGCTCGTGGATGCCAGGGGCTCTTCATAAAGACGATACTTTCGAGATCGTCTATATCCGAGAAAGTCTCTCCTGTCGACAGTTCTTGGACCGTGACCGATGTCCCTCCTTTAGTTTAAGAGGACGATTCCTCCTGGATCGAAAGTACTAGATGGTCGCCGAAGGTAGAGAAGGACCGATGTGATGGTTGCATACGGAGTAGTGATTACTATATTGGCAATATATATAGCACATGGCAAGTCAAGGCGATATAATCCTGTGCAGACTGCGCCGACGCCCCATGACTGCTCACCTGTGGCCCAAAAGTCTATTTATCTTCAGCAAAGCCATAAATAGTTGCAAAATTTCCGCAAGATTTCAAGAATGAGGGTGGGAAATAATTAAAAGATGTTTTGATCCCCATAATAATGCTTGAGCCTGAATGTCCTTGATTCTGGTCTGAGCTTTTGCATGTGTACGACAATTGGTGATCTACAGTTTGTAATGGGGTAATAATGGTCGCATGTTTCGATGTTTGACTTGCATTTTGGCGTACCACAGGATGGAGGGATGGATGATCCCTCGTGGCTGTTGATCATTCCCGCCTTGGAAAGCTCACCCCCTTAAACCACGCAATTAGGGGCAATACCCTCCAGTAACGACCATTGTAGTAATCCTATCCAGAAGGTAGTCATCAGGTAGTCGGCACACCACAAGCCCCTCAGATTCATCATTCGCTTCTCACCCATTGCCCGTTGCCCCCCCCTCTCAGGAGTCAGGGCATCCGCTGCATCGCTACGGCCCGACTACCATTCTGATGATTGATGATTTTGAAAAGGATGACCTTTCTTACATACATAAAACCCAACCTGCCAGGAGTCATGTTGCTGCGTAATCCAACCAATTGATCCAGCTTACGCCTTGCTGAGGCCATCTGAGCCTTGTGGCACAAGCTTTTGCTGCGCTTGGCATCCTTGTACTGGTCGCAACCGAGGTGTTTCATCTTTGCTCGCTCTTTCCGCTTGGCCTTGTGGAACCTCAACATTTCCACATCATCACCTTCTCCCATCATACTAATCCTTCCACACGACTATCGCTGTACATACGTTCAACACCACGACGATTCCATGCTATGCAGAGGCTAATGCGCTTTGGAAAGAAAGGCTGGAAAGAGTAAACATATCGAAGGAGTGAGGAAAGGAAGGGGGTTACGAGGCTGTACAAGCGACCTGGGAACGAACAACACGCAATTCAATAATCGACATAATGCAATAGTCGCCGTACAACTTGAGCATACTCAATCCACCGCTGGCAAGCGCCTGGTTGCTTTCGCCATTGCCTTAATCCACCCCCTGGTCTCGTGCAACCTGGGGGGAGTAATCTACAACAATGGTTGTTCCAGCGCCACCAGTGCCACTGAACGACCATTGCTCCATAATATACGACGGGGTTCTTTACACATACCAGGAAAATGCTTTCCAATCACTGGCTCTCCACAATGGCGCTACTTGGACACAGTTGCCCATGGGCGTACCCACGAATGGCTCCACCTGCGTCGAAGGCACTTACAATAACGACGACTCACTCATCATCGTAGGTGGCTCCACGTCGGCTTCGAACTATAAAGGCATACAATCCTTTTCATTCTCTACCAAGAAGTGGACCTCTCAGACCCCGCTGGACTATGTCGCCACGAATCGGGTGGACCATGGCACGGCATACTTGCAACAATCCTCATCAATACTAATCTACGCTGGTACCCAGACCAATGACTATGGACCTACATCGCAAACATTTGTTGTTCAAATGACGTCGCCCTACAACGTTCAAGCCTTCAACTCTATTGCGCCACCAGTTATTTCACCACTTGTGCTACCGTTCAATACTACACATGCGTTGATGCTTGGAGGGGACCCGATGAACACCAAACTCTTTACGTTTGGCCCTATAGATGGATGGCACCAATTGAATGTCAGCTTGCAGAACGGCCTGAGGGATTCATCCATGGTCCAAGCTTCGATATTAGATGGAAGTGATGGAAGCAAAGTCCTGGAGATCTTTGATTTCAGCGCATCGCCAAATCAAATATCAACCCTGCTTCTACAGAATGCGACGAAGACGTCATCCACTTCTAGGAGGTCTTATTCAAGATCCGGACACCACCCTGCGAAACGACGAAAACGAGACACGACATTAGGCGATAGACCAGCGTACAATAACACCCTGGCACCCCAACAGACTCGAAATGGATACTCACTCGCGGAGGATTCAAAGTCTGGTCTGATCGTTGCATCAGGTGGAAACAGCCAAGATCCATTGGCTATATTTAATCAGACAGGAAACCAATGGATTGATCCCAATCAATTCTTTGGTAATCAAGCAGCCTCCAGTTCAGCGTCGTCTACCCCAACAGCGGCTGCGACGGGCACACCTGCAAGTGGTACAGCTTCACCAAGCCAAACAGCAGCCAGCTCCACTGTACGGAACAAATCCCTGACTATCCTTGGAGGTGTCCTAGGCGGTGTCTTTGGGCTTGCAGCTCTTCTAGTAATACTTCTGCTTCTTTTGCGGTATTGCCGTAGAAGGAGGGACAAGAAACGTGAGCAAAAGGCAAACAGCTACGCACTTGAAGACAAAGCAGAGATGGACTTTCGTGACGTTGGAGCAGACTTCATGAAAGAGGCTGGAGGGAACTTTGACAATCGCAGGCACCAGAGGAACAGGTCTGACAAATCGGGTGCTAGCGTCAATAATGTTGTCCAAACACAAGAGCGCGGAGGCGCTGCTTCTTCCCAATCAAAGCGTGCACTGCTCCATCACCCAGGCGAGAGTGCTGGGAGTGCGCATTCGTTTTGGAGTCGCAGATCTCCAGACAAGTCGCCGCCAACGATTTCTGCACCGATAATGGGTCCTCCCATTGGGGAAACTCTCAGAATGTCTCCTAATCCAAGGGCTGATGCTCCAGCAGACATTGGTTGGAGCAGCTACTGGGCTCCAAACAATTCCAAGGAGCTCAACTCGATGCATATAGAACATGACCAAGAGACAAGGCCGCAAACGGAATTTTCAGGGGAATCGGAATACAATTCTTCCAACCCTCATGAGTCGGCTGAAGTCGAGCCACTGAACATTCGCGCTTCTCAAAATCCTTCGCTTTACCCGCCGAACACCCGTGTCATGTCTCCCACCGGTTTCCCTCGCCCAAGTCAAGGCCTTGCCATAACGCGTGCCAGGGCCGACCCTAGAGATGAACCACCCACGCCTTCGACCCTCGTCTCTGATATCGACGAGGAAGACGAATACGCGCATCACTCTCATAGTGACGGGCAAGACTCTTGGAGTCCGGTAGCTTCTACCGGCGAGCGAGGAAGTAGCTGGGCAGATGATCGACCGAATAGCGACTATACGAACAGCGGGGCTATTTCGGACCGCAAACTTCCTATCGATAGCAGGGTCAACAGCAAGATTTATCCACATCCTGGCGAACGCGTGCGAATACCAAACTTCCCGAACGTGCCTAACAGCCAGGGACCGTCAGGGGCAAATACGCCCACATCACCCGCTGATGATCCCAATAGAGGTCTAAGAAACGTTGCGTCTCGAGACTTTGCTCGGACAGCAAGTGGGAGACGGATTCCTAACAATGCTAGCTTGGCAACTTACAGCTCCCCTCAGGTGAGGGAGTATGCGACGCCGGAAGTAAGCACCAGTACATTGCCGGAGCATGGCACAGCTCAAGTGCGGACGTTCCCTCGAAAGAAGGAGGAGTTGGGACCGAGAGGACGAGGAGGCAGGGACACTGAAGACTTGAGCTGGTTGAATCTGGGGACGAGTGCAGAGCAACAAAATCACCTTCGTTATGCGAGTTAAAGGGGCATTAGCGGCGTGCATTTCTATGGCATGGTGGCAGGAGCATGTTACCAAGGCGTCATCGGAGCATCATTTGCAGATACCAATTATCCGGCGCTGGAGGATGGAAGGAGCTCGGAGCATTCGCTTCTTACGATCATTGATCACATTATACAATGTACCAACACCAATACCGACGACGCAGGTAACGCTTAATCAGCATGCTGGTGTACTATTATTCATAAAGGTTTCGTCTGTCAGATGTCAAGAGGGGAAGGAGGAGGACGGAGGCGGTTGGATGAGCTGGGATCGTTGGATGAGACGGATGATGCATGGCTGATGTGATGACGAGGATGAGTTGGAGATGGGAGGAGTGGGGAGAGGAAGGGGAAGTGTATTCTAGGCAGATGACATGCATATGAGGAGAGAATGGAATCAAAGTCCTGACATCTATGTTGCTTGCGCGTGACAGTCGTGATCTTGGGATTGGTTGCGAGAAGTGAGGTTGTAGATGCTCGATAGAGTGAGGCATTCATTGTACTCTATACTCATTTTGCATCAACTTTTCCTCATTGTGGCGAGGAGTCTTGGGGCTAGCCGCTTACGGCAAGCTTCGTTTAGCCTTGTCAAGTTGCAGATTGCAGAGATGTGTAAACGTTTGACGCTTTGTGCTATGGTACCGTAAGATTTCAGATGTGATTGTGGCGCATCGTCGTGGTGATTTTGCGCTTTGGACTTTGGTTTCGTAGGCTGTTTTTATGTACTTGGTGCGTGGGCTCTCTCTCAATCCAAATCGCAAAGACCCTGTGCCGCGTTCCTTCAACAGCATTCGACTACCCTCGACCACAGATCCTCGTCGCTCCCAAAACCAATGTCCTCCAAGGTACCAGTAACCCGCAAGGCGAACTCCCTCAGCTTTTTCTCGGACCCGGGATCGATGTCCTCGTAATGCCAAAAGTCATCGCGACTCGTCTCATCGACGACGACCTTGCATATGAAGGCGTCACACTGCAACGGAAATAATTTATCAGTGCCGGGAATCATGCGGTATCGTCCTTTCTTTGCAGGTGGAGGTGCGATGAAGGCGTGGAAGTGGGTGTCGCCAACCACGACGCGGTTGTCCCACTCCTTTTCCCGCCATTGCTCTGGGCGTTTTGGCTGGGTGTAGGGGAGATCCAACAGGCTTAGTTTCGGCGTCGAGACCTTTTTGCCGTTCGAGACGGTCTCTTCTTTCCAGATGACACGGGACTTGAGCGACTGCTTGGTTGGTTCTTCCTTCTTGGGACGCAGTGCCGTGCTCGGAGATATCGTGACGGTTTCGATTGGTACTAAAGTTGGTGCAGTTCCATCGTGACGAATCATGCAGGCTTGTATGTGCGCCGGAGCCGCCATTCTCTGATCGATTCTTCTGTCGATGGATTAACAAAATCTTGAAATCAGTTAAAGGAACTTCTTCGGCATGCATCACTTACATTTGTGGAATTAATATGTCTTAGAGGATGCCTAATGACTGTTGAATTATGATTGTCCAACCAGGGACGAGTAGTAAAGTGTGGATGTATGGAAGTCTTGCCTGTTGAAGTAGTGAAGAAAGACAGAGAGGAAGTAGTCTTTTATAGACATGGAGAAGCGCCTGGATGTGAATCATTGAGGCTCAGGCACAGTTTGAAGCCCGAGAGCAAGGAGGGTGATTGCATCTCTTTTAGCCAATGGTTTCCTCTCAAACAGGCTTTCCGAGGACAGGCAGTAGACTTGGGCAGGAGTCAAAAGGGGGGCCAATGCGCGAAGCATATTCAAGGCGGGCGAGGCAGCATGGGACTTCGTCTCAAACAGGTTTTCCGAGGACAGGCAGTAGATTTGGGCAGGAGTCAAAAGAGGGACCAATGTGCGAAGCATGTTCAAGGCGGGCGAGGCAGCATGGAACTTGAGGGAGTATTCGCCTCGTGAATATTAGTAGATGCCTTTAACGTGACAGCCCATATTAAGCACGCCCGACGGCCATCTCTACCGCCTTGTAACACCGAAGTCTATCCTTATGGAATGCGGGTTATACGATTGGAGAATTGGGTGGAGCAGGGGAAAGAATCGGGCAGACAAGTGTGCCATGAGTCTGCAGGAACATGATTAGTCGATAGAGTTGTTTCACAAGAGCCTAGGCGGACCTACTTCTCACACTCTGTCCCAGGTGAGACCACCCAGGCGCCCATTCCCCCACTCACCCACCGTGTGATCTTTCATTTGAGCGGCCGCATCTTCCTGAGCATCTCCAAACACTGCACCACCAACGAACACCCCAATATATCCTCCGGTAAATCCTCATAATGCCAATCACCCTCGCCATTCTTCTCTCCCGCCATCCTCAACACGAAAACGTCGCCCCAAACCCGATGCTCGGCCCACTTGTTGGGACGCAAGCCCTCTCCGACAGCGAAAGTGTACATGAGGTGGTATTCTCCGGCCACCATCATATCCAGGCCCGCACTCTCGCGTGGGACCGCACAGAAGCGTTTGAACGCACGATACCTCCAAGCTTCCTCAGATCTCCAGTACTTCTTCACAACATTTGGCTGGAAGCGGAGACTGGCATGCGTGAAGGACAGGCGAGGGTAATTTGAGATTCCGGCGAGTGGGATGTCAAGGGGAGCACCCATGCCATTGCCACGTAATCTGGAATGCGAACCGTGAGCGTCTCCGGGTTCTCTTGGATGCAGACCAAGCCTCTCATACACGCTGCCTATCGAATCGTACAATTGATCGAGGTTGATCTGGGTCTGGGTGACCTCAGCGAATGGGCTGAAAACTTTACTGGATTGATGACGAATGTCCCGCATATCGTCGGCAATCGAGCGGTGCCATAGATTGGAGTCTGGCAGATTTGAATCGTAGTCTGATACTGATTTGACGAGCTCTAGCTTGGTACGGTAGGGCAGGCTACCGTCCGCTGGAATTCGAATAGCGGTGATCGTGGAGCGAACTGATTTATTTGCATTGAGGGGTGCAACTTCCCGGTTCTGAGGGGATGAAACATTGTCATCCATGCCATGCGGCGCACGACTCCGGCGAAGCTGCCAAGCGCAGTGTACGATCGTAAGAGGCTTTTAGGATGCTTGACGTGATAATCAGCGAAAGGGACGATCCAATAGGATTGGTTAGGATTGGTGGACTGTAATACTAATATTATTTTGTTCTCGTCGGAGCTCCTCCAACGTAAGTGTTCCGAGTCATGGTTGCAAAAGCAGGGAAATACGAAAATTTGAAAGGGACGGTTACTTGTGCCTGTGGGATAGGATAACAGCGAAGTGGAGGGGGAAGCGGAAAAGCATCATGAGACATCAGAGAGCCGTGTAGAGTTGCCTTCTCACAGTCACAACAATCAAGGCCGAGCGGTCAGAGAGAGAGCAAGGGCGTCTAGGACGGAGATTGAAAGCCAATGGGACCGAAGCGTGGATGCAGATTAGGTACGTATTCTTGTACCACACAGGGCATTCAACGCTGGCCTAAACCCCTCCGAGAATTATTTCGGAGGTGCCGCAGAGAGTCGTGCCTCTGGAGAAGAAATCTCATGCTACTAAAGAAGGGTATGGGAGCCGAAGGTAGTTGGAGAGGCTTCGTATTCGGAAAGTCGCCTTGGAGCAGTTTGACAATCCACAGCCGAATAGCGGATGACACCCCTCATCAATCCGCCCCATGACTGCTCTGAGAATCATTCACAACAGGTTTTCATCATTGCAAATCACTTCCAACCCTGTTCAAATCCCGTTAACATCCTACTGGTATCTTGGCCCGCATATCACGTTAACATCCGAACGTTTGGGTACGGCCGTAGGCAGAAACTCGATCTTGAAGTTACTGGTAGAGGCATAAAAGGCTGGACTAATATGCTATGTATTGGGGCACCTGACTATAAGCATCACTAGGTAGAAGTACGCCAGGAGGAAGTACGAATAGGTGCAGTGCTTTCCTAGCGCCTCAGTATGCGCGACTGGTACCTTACTCAATGGAGCATCATGCGCGCTTACTTTGTTTGGTACCGACATTTACCGACTGCTTAGGGCCGGAAACTATGTTGGAGAGGATATTGATGCTCTGGAGATCTGATGGTGAGCCTTGCATACCCGTAACCCCGCACATACATTCGGAACCGCCAA
Organism: Parmelia sp. 050094; assembly: GCA_018257885.1. Classification (NCBI taxonomy): domain Eukaryota; kingdom Fungi; phylum Ascomycota; class Lecanoromycetes; order Lecanorales; family Parmeliaceae; genus Parmelia; species Parmelia sp. 050094. The sequence goes on along the minus strand of JAEUBB010000021.1, from coordinate 28,431 downwards.
CGGCGCCTACATTGACATTGATTTTCAAGGCAAACCATTCAAAGACCAAGTCTCCGAGTCTGCTGTCTACTGGCATGGGAGCTGCAAAGGTGGCGCCTGGTCGAATCAGCAATCTAAGAGGAGAGGTCTGGCTGTGGGTCATCTAAAGATTGTAAACTCTATTTCAAGGTCATGTGAACAGCAGAGGAAAGAGGAAGACGGGATAAAATAGTGCTGACATGATGAATTGTCAATTTCAGATAATGCATGCACACGCATGACCGCCGATCGATGTCCAGTTGCATCCCAGAAGCTGAGTATCGCGACTTATTCTCAGCTCAGTAGTCATCCCAAACGCTGAAGTCTCTTTACCGCGGATTTATCACCCGAGGAGTGCTTCGAGCATCGAAGTCGCCTGTTCTGCCAGGAGAAGCCGATCCTAGTCCGTTGACAAAAACTCTTCCGGCATGTTAAGATTACCCGTCCACCCATTGCGATCTACTTTTCTGTCAATCTTGGCGACGAGGAAGTCCTCATGGAGATGTCTTCCTTTTGTCTCTGAATACCTGCGTACGGAGATCGTATCTAGGATCGTAAATCGAGAGAACGATATACTCGCTAGATTTGGGGAACATTTGGAACATCTTTAGGCCCCACGAACAAATGGCCCACCCTCGGACGTGTCTTCCACTTCCCGTTGTCGCCCCCATACTTTCTAAGGTCGGGTATATCCTTTGGTCTATCCATGGCCAGATGCTTATCTACGGTTACGTCAACCGTTTGCTTATTAGAAATACTAACATCGATCTAGTCTTCAGGAAATCTAGCGACTTAGATAGCCTGAAGTGGCCCATATTCGAGTGGCTCTGGGAAAGAAAAGGCTTGCTTTGAGCTGCTGGAAGCGAAGCCGCCCTCCATTTGCGCTTTGACGAGGTCCTGGTGAGTGCGCTGTCCGGTGAGGATACTGACTCGATTCATGGGGCCGTGTACCTCTCCTTCGTCGAGATCGTCATCACAGAGGTCTTTGCCGAACCTGGGGTTGTTTTAGATACCGACGATGGCCAGAGCCTTCGACTCTGGCCATATTAATCAGTTAATCTTATTGGTGTAAATGTCGGTGACCTTGCCGCTCCTGTTGCGTAGTTCATAGCGCGGCATGCTGGGGTTTCAACGAGCGTTTCTTTTTGGCTCTCAGTGTCTTATTAGCGTTGAGCTCCAGTACTCGCGGGAGTTTAGGACGATACACTCATTATTCAATTTGACTAGCGGATGAATGGCTTGAGAAACTTTGATGGTGAAGCTAGAGCTTTAAAGACGGAACGGAAGTAGTACGAAGTCAACAAGAAATTCCATCTGCTTTGACACGACTGTAGACTAGAGATCGAGAGCCTTTCACAGAGACGTAGAGACGGAGAAGAAGCGGAGGAGACGAAAAACCTGTAAGGAGAACTTGAAGCTTTTCCATAGGTGTAAATCTTTCGATAAAATCTTGAGTTGCATTGTGAGCGACCCCGCGGCGGCCTCTTGAATCATGCTTCCAGGATGTGATCCGAAACAGAAAAGCAACAAGGCAGGATTTTGCAGTTGTTGTGATTCTTTGGCATCTCGTAAGCATCTCACCAAGAGCGAGGCAGTAGAAGGTGGTATCAGTAAAGGCGCAAGGGGGAAAAGGATCGTCGTCCACTTTTGAAGTTGCTGATGGCACAAGAAATGTCTCAACGGTTGACCCAGACGGCGACCGCCTGTGATTTTCCGCAGCGATACTATCCTCACTGCTGGATTTAAGGGATGCCTATCCCACGAACCATCCGTTGAAAACGACTGCCTACCCTGAATGTTCTTGCTAGATGAGGTACAGTATTCCTCGATACAATAATGTATTCCTCCGACATGGAAGTTACTGCCTGGTCAAGCAACCCTCTTCGAACCCGGTGGATCTACTACCTGTGTCCTGATTACGGAACAGTCAACCAACAAATGTATTTAGAAACTATTCCAAGGCGGCGTTTTAGTCTCATCGGACGCCTCCTTCCCCTTCTTCGGTACCCTCTACCCAATCGGAACGAATCGAGTTTCATAAACGTCGTCTGCTTTCAGGCGGGTCTTGGCGAATACTGCAACTTTCCGGACGCCACTCAGGCGGTCCTCCGTACTCGATACCCAATTGAAACACGGCATGTTTGAATGCCCTCTCTTAGGTTTCGTGCTCCGCCTGAGAGTCACTGACTCAGATCCAGTCGGGTTCATCAGGGTATAAAATGTCAGTCCTTTCCGTCTTTCTCTCCGGCTTCCTTAGATTCATCAACGAATATTCCCTTCATCCGTCTCCATCTCCCTCTCGGTGCCTGGTCGGACTCTTGTGATACTTCGATACCAAAGACATCATTGGCACTTCGTTAGTCGGATAATTGTAAGTAAATTGTGCCTGCCCTCCGTGGAGATGCCGTGCTGAAAGGAAAGGTATTGAAGCCAAATTGATCGACGCGAAAATGACTACTGCTCCTACCTCCATCAAGGTTCTTGTCATCCCAGCCGACGGCACTGGCTTGCGTTTTGAAACCCTCGGGACCGTCAAAGAAGAAATAAAACCAATCACCCATGCCCCCGGCTCCAGTGAATATCTCAGATCAACTGTGATACGTCTCAACGAGATATTAAACGACTTCCATGCAGTCATGCACTCGGATGGAACTCCTATGCAGCCTAAAGTCAGTCTACTGCCTGACACTCGTAAAGGGTACTGGTCTCCCGCAGCCTGGGAGAAACGGGGTGCTCTTGGTGACTCCAAATATCATGTATTCTTCACATTGCATGAAGGGAATGATCTCCCGATCAACGAAAATCTTAAGCGCTCCGTATCGGGCGATGTATTTGTTCTCAAGGTTTCGGATAAAAAGGATGAGAATGAATTGGCATTTTATGTGGACATGGAGCCTGATGAGATTGAGTCTGTGGACAAATTACCCCTTTCTTTCGATATTGTTCTGGGCTTGAGGCAGATGAGAATATCATACGGTTAGCGGCGTTGAGGAGTAATACGGTTATCAAAAGCGGGATGCAGTGCATGGACTATACTGTCCCTGTCATTGAAAAAACATACCTGTTTCATGAGATATCATATGCCGTAATGTGCTTACTATTAGAGAAAGCAGCCGTTTCCGCAGAAACTGATACATACCGCTGTCAGTTCATACGATCATATCATCATAACACTCCCAAGTCACAACCCCTCGCTGCCGATTGCCGTAGCAGGACCCGTTTGCCCAAATCTCAGCCCGTGTTGATTTTGCCTCACTACACCTCCACCAATCTCATTTGCTTCTCCATCCCGTGACCTGCTGCTCCACCACAACCGTCAGCCTGCATGCTTCCTGCGATCAATTCCGCATCTACTGCGGAATTACTGCTGCCGAGCATTACAGTTTCGTGCATCTTTGCAGGTCACGCGCATGTTTGAGGACCCTGGAGCAATGTTCCGAGCCCTCATCTCCGAGCGCTCGGTCCTTCAAGGCTGCTTTGACAATGCCGTCTGTTTTCTCCGTTGACTCCGCACCCCGTACATAATAACACTTTTTTATCTTCATAGCCCTTCAATAGCACCTTCCTTAACCAGGCTGCCAGCTGATCAAGATGTAAGAGAATGAACGAAGCGCTTACTCGCCCCGAGCGGTTCCGCCTTAACCCACAAATATATTTTTCCTCCCGGGAAATAGACGCTTACCTGTCTTGGGAAACGCTTGAGCACACGCTAGTGAGTATATAAAGGGCACCCCCTTCTCTCGTATCCCATCTTTTGAAACGCGACGTAACCCGATAACATGACCGGCCCTCAACGAACCATACCTTCCAACTTGCCCATCCTCAAACTTCATCCCGCACCCGACCCCATGCCAGCGGAAGCCCCGAACAAGGGGAAGGGGCAAGAAGCCTCGACCTCCTCTTCCAGTAAGGACACCCATGATGATGGCGGCAAGAAGCCCGACGATGTGAACAAGGGGAGCAAGGATAACAAGTGGAGTAAGGATAAAAAGAGCAGCAAGAAAGCCAAGAAGACGTCGAGACCCCCCAATTGGATCCAGGAACAAATTGCATACCATGCCACGTGCGACGACGAGTGGTCCACTGAGGGCATGACCATGGCCGAGATCGAGCAGCTCCTCCACGCATTCTTGATGAGTCTCCCAGGGGCCTCGGAAAGGGGTCTGGGTTACCAATAGAACCTCCTATGGATCCTACAGAGGGGGCGGTCAATCCGGCCCCTCTTATCCAGGTGTGAACCCAACGTCGCCGGAGGCGGAATGACCCCGGCAGAGTCCTCAGCACTTGACAATACCAATCTGGGCTTGAACCCTCTCTCCACGGACGCGCTTCACGCTGTCACCGGAAACAGCTGGATCTGTGGAGGAAATTCTCCTCTCAAACTGCATTGTAACGAACGCCACTTGCACAAGTCAAGAACCGGAAACAGCAAGATCTCGGCGGAACCCTCGCTAAGCCTCGTATCCACATGTAGAGCCATCATCGGCTCAAATCCCTCCAAGCCCAACCTCTCTTATGCCAACTAAGACACTCGTGTAAGCCTCGGAATTTCGCTCTAGGGTGAGATCTCGGGGAAGGAATGAATGTCGACTAGGCACCTCAGTGCCACAATCTCACGCTCGTTTCGAATCACGGAACAGACGAGTTTATCGGACTATGTGCTGTTAAGTGTTTGCATTTTGTCACGATTAGTGGGGGTTTCCCCTACCAAGAGTGCGCGCTTGACACTGTTTCTGCAGACCTCGGTGGCATTTGTGACCGGAGGAACAAGTATGTCCTTAGCATAGGCAGATTCAATAGCATAGAAGCCACATTAAACAAAACTTGATGCTTATTACCAAACGAGATGAAGTGCATTCGCCAGTAGAGTAGAGCCTCTTTGCGCCTTGCTGCCGTTGCCACCGCCATATGCTACAGTTTTGATAAGAAACAAGTTCTTTCAACCTTCCTTTTTCGCCATCTTTTTCACGGGTAGCCCGGGAACCTTGAACCCCCCACTATCTATGACTGCTCCGTTTGCATTGGATCCACTAGCACCCCCGACCTGCGTAAAGGTGCCACCTTTGAACCACCGGTCATCATCCTCGGCTAGCTTTCTTTTCCGCTCAGCCTGCATCTTGGGGTCTACGAGCTCAAGTCCTTGCACGGGCGTGAAAGCAATGCTGCTCGCCGTCCCGCTCGCGCCGCCCCCAACACCCGTCGTCCGTAGACCGTGCTGGGCGAAGGTGTTGCCACCAGTCTGTCCAAATCCACGGAGGGAGGTTGCGGTACCTGAGCCGAGTGGCGTTGCAGTGCCCCAGCCCTTGTTATTTTTGCTGAGCTTAGCTTTCGTGCGCTGATCGATTTGCTGAGAGCGAATGCGGCCTTCGTTGACCTGGCCAATCATACCGAGGCCCTTCGTGGTCTCTGCATAACCCACTTCTTTCTCCTCCTTACCGAATGCCATCCGATTTTGCGCTTTGCGAAGGTCAGTCATTGCGGTAGCTTCCTTGGCTTTGCGCGCACGACGACCACCACGTTTTCTGGATGGCTTGTCGTCTGGAGCCGGCAAGGCTCGAGGGCCCTTATTAGGAGGAGGTTCTGTGAGTTTTTCCAGGCGGTCAAGACAGTCCGATTTCAACTGTTCGCCGCTGGAGCCGTCAGGGCTGTTGTGAACACGATCAACGCGAGCTGCGAGGACGACCTTCGCAGCAACTATGCGCATAGCCTGACGTTTGAGGTCATTGGGTATGCCTCTGATTATAGGAGAATGATATAAGAAGCCTTGCTGTCGTACACCAACGTTGGTGGCGAAGCCAGTCTGTGATTGCTTCTTCGATCCAAGGGGAGGTAGATTGCACGCTGGGGTCTTTGCAAGGCCAGTCAGACCTCCGGCAAAGTTTAGCAGCTGCGCTGCAGTAAGAGAGCCGATCAGAGCAGTGAGATTCGGTGCAAACAAATTCATACGTGACTGAACGTATTCGGTCAGTACTCTTTTCGCTCGATCCAGTGACAAGGTCATCTCGCAAGCTCTCAGGACTCTTTGTAGCTCTGCCTCCGTGAGTTGACGACCTCTCGACGTTGTAGCTTCGACAGTGACAACCATCAGCGAAGGACCGTCCAAGATCGACTTGAGCGATGCGCCGACAATGTTGTCAGTCTTCTGCGCGATTTCCTTGATATTGTCCATGGGTCCATTACTTATGATTGCAACGGATTTGGCGTAGTCGAGAGGGTTTGTGACGAGGGTTTCCAATTCAGGGAAGCGTATCGAATAGTGGTCGCGAATATACTTGTGTACGAGTATGATCTCGTTATCGATGGAAGTTGAGAGAGTATTGGACTGTGTAAGAAGATGGTATTCGGGATTGTCTTCGATTGAGCCAACAAAAGTGGTCTGCTGCCCCGGCGGTAAATTTTGGTAATGGGATATTTTCTGAAGGTGACGGAAAACGTCAGGGCTATGTCCACAGAAGATGTAAATTTTGGCCTTGTATTGGAGCGTAAGGAGGAGCAAGAGATAAGCACATACCTGTAATACTGGCTCCAGCGTCTTCATCAGACCTGCAACACTTCGCACATCATTCACTCCCCCAAGCTGCATCTTCTCCACCTTGGCCTTGGCTTCTTCCTCATCTTCGACATCTGCAGCGACACCAGTTGCGACCGAGGTTCCGAGAGGTGCTGATTCATCGTCGCTCAAATCTTCTTCGTCTCCATCTAAGACCATAGACCCTTCAGGAGCTCGAGTTCGGCCATTGGTAGCGGGCGGTGTTGCGTCATCTTGAAGAAAACCATTCTGTTGCTCACCCTCACCTTCAGAGCCTGAATCCTCGAAATCGTTTAGAAGTTCGTCAGCTAGTGTAGACATGGTAGATGACTCTCGCAGGTTGGGATGGATTTTTCAGCTTTTCAAAATTCATGTCGTTCAAATTCACAATGCGAATCATATCTTGGCACGGGCACTAACGGGAAGTCCCGAACTCCGATGGATAAACTTCGGAGATGCAGCATGCAGATACAGTCACAAAAGCGCGTCCTTCGTCAAAATTACCACCCATCAGATATTATCTTCTTCTACAATGGCAGAACAATTGAGTCGGGAGGAGAGGCTGAGTCTGATTCATCTGAATCTGGCAGAGGTCCTCAAGCCTGACATTATTGAACATGTTGTTCTGAAAGAAGATAGACCTTTGAGGATCTACTGGGGTATGGCGAAGTTCGACGCTCGAATTTACTGCAATTATTGACTTTCTCAGGCACTGCGACCACTGGTCGGTATGTACACCAAATACTCCTATGCGACTTCGATCTCTGACATGACAGACCTCATTGCGCCTACTTTGTGCCCATGGTAAGCATCAAACAATACAGTATATACAGGCCTCGTGCTGACAAGGGACGATAGGTCAAGATCGCTCACTTCCTTCGCGCTGGCTGTAAAGTCAAGATACTTCTTGCCGACATTCATGCCTTCCTTGACGCCCTCAAAGCTCCAATCGAGTTGGTTGAGCAACGCGCAAAGTACTACAAATTTGTCATAACCGCCCTCCTCAAAGCTATCAATGTTCCAATAGATCGACTGGAATTTGTTCTGGGCAGCGAATACCAAACGTCGAGCAATTACACCATGGATCTATTCAAATTGAGCTCTGTAGTCACAGAACACGACGCAAAAAAGGCAGGTGCTGAGGTAGTGAAGCAGATGGAAAATGCTCCGCTGAGCGGTCTCATCTACCCTCTTATGCAGGCGTTGGACGAGCAATATCTCGACGTAGATGCACAATTTGGCGGAGTGGATCAACGAAAGATCTTTACAATGGCTGCAGAGCAGCTCCCACGAATCAACTACAAAGAGCGAGCTCACCTCATGAATTCAATGGTATGGCCCAAATCTATGCACTGGTTTAATGACTCATAAATGATAGGTACCTGGTCTCGCAGGAGGAAAGATGTCAGCATCTGATCCAGATTCGAAGATAGATATATTAGACGCACCCGAGGCTGTCAAGAAGAAGCTCAAGAAAGCATACGCTGTGCCAAAAGAAGTGACGGGAAATGGACTAATCAGCTTCGTCGAATATGTTTTATTGCCAGTAAGCGCTTTGAAGAACGAAGGTAGAGGCACCATTGTGGTCGAGCGGAGAGAGGGAGAACCCCTAGTCTATGACAATATCGAAAAGCTAAAGGATGACTACACGACCGATACGGTAAGTCACTGATCTTGAGCCATTAGTCTCGAATGCTGTGTGAATTTTCTGGAATTCCTCTCCCGCTGACCATTTGATAGCTCACCCCACAGCTACTAAAGTCAGGCGTAACCGACGCACTCAATGCGCTCCTTGAACCCATACAAGCAGAGTTTAAGGCCTCCAAGGAATGGCAAGAGGTAGAACAGAAAGCTTATCCACCACTAGAAGTGAAGAAGAAGCCGAAGAAGGAGAAAAAATTAGGGGACAGATTCCCGGGCATTGTTAGGGGTCAGGTGGAGCCCGATAAAATAGTGCAAGAGGAACAGAAAAAACACGAGGATAGTCTAGTCTCTGGCCTTTCTTCGCTGTAGAGAAAGGTGACCGAGTTGCTTGCGAAGGCATTGGGTAGCAAGTCATAGCAGCCACACTCGTGGAAGACCAAGATATGGACACTTGCAGCTCCGGAGGAGAAACCCTATCTCGCCAACAAACCCCCAGCTTATTAAAGCGATACCATGTGATGATTGACGAGACAAAGATGGTTCGGCTAGTCATCAAAATTTTGCGCACTCCGGTCGTGTCGTACAGCGGCTTCATACTCACAAAGGAAGACGACATGTAAATACAGATCTGGCAATAACAGAACAACGTGGGTATTGATGCCACTACATGCTGTTTTGATATATTGATACCCATCTAAATCTGTATACTTTATCTGGGTGGCCTCTCTGGACCGAGTACTTTGAAATGCCACGTCTTTGTGGACCAAATTCTTCCTCCTTTGGAATGCCCCTCCTGTACACACTGGCTCCAAAAGCTTATAGCATTGGGCTGGCATGGTAGAAGCTTGACAGAGTGAACCACTGAACTTGGGCCCCGAGTGAACCTTAACAGAGTGTCAGCTTCGACTCAAGTAAGGTATATCATTGCATTGTAAAATAATTTTCGTATTCGTGTTGTCAAATCCATCGGTTACAGTGCATCCTGTCGCACTGGCCATGCCGATTGGCCGTTAGAGCGATAGAAAGTACCTTAATGTAGCTAACCTAAGATAAAGTAGTGACTTCAGGGCTGATTTGGCTCGACTCCTGCGGGATCGATAGTGTACCTACATACCAACAAGGTCAACAGCCGTTTGATATTTTTTTGCATCTGTACATAACTCCTTAAATAATTGTCAAGAATTATCATCAAAAGACTTTCAACCACTCTTCCTTTCCATTCATATCCGAAAATGACTTTCAATCCAGCCAACGACGACGACGGCTATTTCAACGATCTCTCTAGGCAGCCGCAGTTAGAATCGCAAGACTCCATCAGTCCTACCGACCAGAATTGTGCCGATGCTACCGGGGAGGAGACCGGAGCAGCCAAGCCAAAGCGTATTGCATGCGTGATATGCAGGAAAAGAAAGCTCAAATGTGATGGGAACAAGCCCAAGTGCGCGACGTGCGCCAGACTCGGACATAATTGTGCATATGATGAAGTACGGCGAAAGAGCGGACCAAAGAGAGGCTATGTCAAAGATCTGGAAGCCCGGTTGGGTAGGTCTACGCATGGCTTTGGCTCGGGATCGTTGCGCTGATACTGTTTACCCTACACAGCGCAGGTGGAGGGAAAGCTTAAGACCCAATACAACAAGAAGTCTAAAACCAACAGTGAATCTGACCAGCATGGAGTCCCAGAAATTGCCTTCGTAACCGGTGAGCCGATGGGTATGCAAGCAGGGATGCAGCAATCAATGCCCGGTGCTTCTTACGATTCTGTGCCAACCAATGACCCCGTCATGATACCCATCACAAATATGGCCCCGGAGATGATGCCAGACCCAGAGTTTATACCACAAATGGATCTCAACTTGGACCAGAGCTTTTCTTGGGAGATGATTGCTCTTGGACTGGAAGAGCCAATGCCCACGCAGGAAGCAGTCGATGAATTGTACGATCTTCGCCCTCCCATATTAAAGCATGCTAACGAGGTCAAAGAACACACATCTTCTTCGATAAGGTACATCCGTCTTTACCAATGAACCACAAATATCGCTACTATGCTTCTATGGATCTAGCCCCTGACAGGCGCCCACCAATCTGCCTGAGGTACAGCATGTGGTGTCATGCAGCCTCTATTACAGATAAATACATGCATCATCAGGATATCTTCTACCGACGGGCACGGAAGTACATCGAGCTTGATGAGATGAAAAGCCAAGGCGAAGCGTATGTTTCGCTGGCACACGCACAGACCTGGACCCTCATTTGCGCCTATGAGTTCAAGATGATGTACTTCCCAAGAGCTTGGATGAGTGTCGGTCGTGCGGCACGACTCGCTCTTATGATGGGCTTGAATCGAGTAGATGGTGATGCCGTGGATGTTAAGCAAGCTCTACCACCGCCAAGAGATTGGACGGAAATTGAGGAGCGGAGAAGGACGTTTTGGATGGCTTACTGTGTAGATCGGTATGCTAGTATCGGCACGGGATGGCCAATGGCGATTGATGAGAGAGATGTAAGGCTTTGCTTCGAGAACATGGTACCAAATTGAACCAGATGTTAACATCGTTCTTCAGATCTTGACCTGCCTCCCGGTCAGCGAGGAGGCCTATGAAAGCAGTACCGCCCAGAAAGGTCCAACATTAGAGGATGCCATGAAACCCCAGCAAGCAGCCCAACTTTCGTCCTTTGCCGGAGTCGTGCTCGTCACCCACTTCTTCGGACTCAATCTCACCCATTCTCACCGCCAGGAAGCCAACCCGCAAGAGCACGATATGAACGGGCCTTTTTGGAAGCGTCATCGCAATATGGACAACGACCTGTTAAAAGTCGCTCTGCAGCTTCCTTCTAATCTTAGGCTGCCCTCTGGAATACGAAATCCCAACATTGTGTTCCTGAATTTCGCCCTCCACACTTCCACAATATGTCTTCACCAAGCAGCGATCTTCAAAGCAGAGAAGCATCAACTACCAAGGAACATAATTGAGCAGAGCAGAACCCGCTGCATCTTGGCAGCAGCGGAGATAGCTAGTGTAATGCGTTTGACCAGTCATCTAGACGTTGCCGGCGTAAGTGAATTATTCTTGCCCTTGCTGGCTCTGTCCTCGCTCATTACAGCTAGATGAATCCTTTCATGGCTTTCTGCCTCTATGTCGCTGCTCGCGTCTTTGTCCAGTACCTTAAGAAAATGCCGAATGACCAGGAAGTTCGACAGTCCTTGGAATTCCTTCTAGCTGCCATGCGAGCACTCCAAGGAAAGAATCCCCTTACAGAATCATTTCTGGTACAGTTGAGAATGGACATTGAAGGGTCCGGCCTTGACAGCTTATTGCAAAATCCTGACTACTCGTCACAATATGTGGAAGGAATAGTAAGCAGTTTTCGCCCATCAATACTTCTCGTCACATTTCGCTTTAATCACACGAGCTTCACTAACTTATCATCAGTCCTCGACCCGTTTGCCGGCCGATTATGGCCTCAGTAAGAATCAGTGCTCCCCTATTTTCCACTTCTCAGAGAAATCTGAAGAGAGCCGATCCTCTACCGAGCATCAATCCCCTGAAGATACACGATTTCAAAAGTACGACACGAGGAAAGAAAGCCCAACAATCCGTACAGAAGACCCTCGCCAGCAAACATATGCCTATCGCAGCGCTGCCGACGTCATTTCCAGAGAAACGAACAACTCTCGGCCTTATTTTTCAGAGACAGTGCAACCTCCATCCTTTCTGCCCCAGGATGACAATCAAAACAAGTCCGGCGCTCAACCCCAACAATTTGACAACATCTATCCAAGAAACAACTGGAATCAAGGCAACTTTGTCACGTCGGCGGGGCTCAACGTCTTTACAGACAGCGACAAGATCACCGCCATCAATGCGAAGAACCGACACTTGGATACCGAAATGGCCGACCAGTCAGCCAACTCCCGCGGTCCAACGCCGCAGTCGAGCAGCGGCTACAATCATTCTTCATCAAACACATCATATTCCCCGTCCCAGGGACATGACGATGACCCAACCGCACCCGCTACCGGCGGAGCAGGTAGTTTTGTGCCGGGATTCGCACCTCCGTCTCACAAGAGCTCGGCTCAACAGCAAGAAGATCCATTCAAGATTCCAGCTGGCTGGGAAATGGGGACCGGAATGACATCGGGCCAGGGCATGAGCCCTGGAAACATGGGGGGCATGACGCCGGATGGTGGCTGGGAAAAGCTGATGGATAGTATGGGGTGGGAGACTGGGAGGACTGGGTAAAGGGGTAAATGAGATACACGAGTCGTCGTTTGGCCGGTTTGCGGAGGAAACCTTTAGCGACGAGATGACTGCTGACAACTGAGCTTGTGCCCACCCGGGAGCGACTACTCGTTGCAGGTGCTGGATCATATTTTAATCATCTTTGGACGCGGCTCGATATCTTTGGGTTGAGCACTCATGTTTATGAAAGGCTTGTAAATATTTCACTGGACACTGTACACTTTAGCCTGCGTGCTTTGCGAGAAGAATCAAGTTTCCGAAATTCACCTATGCGCTAAAAGTGGAGTATTGAGGAGGAGAGAATACATAAGTGGTGATTATCTATTGCATGACACGAGGTTGAGAGGTGATTTCTCATGAGCAAGCGTGCATCTGGTTGCTTGGATCGGTAGACTCTCTTGATCTAACCTCTATTCGTCTAAGCTGGTTCTACTCGAAAGGTCAGACTTTTATTCCTCTATGTCTAGTATCTTTTTCTTTTTCTTCCTCGTCGTCAGCATGGACTGAAACATCGCACGCTATGCAACGCCCTGCGATATCCACATGGAGGTATTCAAACCCTGCGCAGGTCAACTCCAAGCTTGGTGTCTGTCAATCTTCCCACGGCGTAATACTCCATGCGCTGGCGCCGTCGTCAATTTCGAACCTCAACCGCTCAAGTTTCCACTCGGTGTACATGTTGATGGTCGCTCTCATGGCTTCTTTGTGGCCCGGTCCCACGCTGGCGGGGCGGGCGTCGGCGAAGTTGCGCCATATGCCTGGTCACATACGCGTTAGTTTTGGGGGTTGTCTTGCGGTTGGAAACGGGCAGAAGTACATGTGGCTAGGTTTCTGCCATTTTCGTCGGGCAGGCCGAACCAGTATTTTAGCAGGCCGCCGCTTTTGGTCGCTTCGATGTGGGAATCTTGGTCGAGCTGGCCCAGGTGCGCGCGGTCGGTTGTGGGGGGGACTTGGGAGCGGAAGACTACGATGTAGAAATGTTGGCGGTGCCAGGGGTGGTTGGAGAGTGAGAGGAGGGATCTCAGTCGGTGGATCACGGCGTCCCAGTTGAATGATTGGTCGTAGGGGGCTAGAGCGTAGTCTGGTCGGATGGATTGGAGGACTGTTAGTGCTTTGGCTAGTAGTTTCTGTGGCTCTTCGAGTGTTCTTAGGTCGAGAAGATGCGGTAGAGTGGTGTAGGGGGAGACGACTAGATGGCTTCCCGGTTCGGCCTCTTGGCGATCATTTTCTGGCAATGCAGAATCTTGGAGGTTCGGATAGGTACTTGGAGGAGAACTTTCCACGAATGACGATGGCGTTGAAGGGGAGCGCACTATTGCTTGCAACATTTTTTCAAAGGGTCCGAGTAGTCACTAGTAGGATCGTTTGGAGGAGTAAAAAGAAATCATAAAGACAGAGGGATAGAGGAAGAGACAAGTCGCGTATGGTTTGCTACAGCGACTAGAGAAGGGGGCGCATAATCGATCGTACCTCCCCGAGGGAAGAATTTGCCAATTTGGAATGAGCACGTTGTACAATCTGTGCGCCATGGGGCCCTGATAAGGCGCCATTGACATGGTCCAAGAATCTGCTCGAAATCACGCAATAGAAAGGCCCGTCAACGACATTTTCTGACGGGTGTGAATAGCATCATAAGCAGTGAGATCTATCCAATGATAATGTATCAGTAAGCATGACAAGCATAGAATGTCAGTGCGCCTGGAGTTACTTGCATGCGTAATAACGCATATGACTATGACGACGACGACGGAGCTGGTCGACCATTGATTGCAGCGCTTGCAGCTTCATTCATGATGGTCAGAGTCATGGATGTTCGACCTTTTCCATAGATCAGAGAAGGGTGTTGGTGCTGATGTGAGCGGAGAAGGGAAGTAATAGGTACTGTATAACGACAAGAGTGAAAGGGAAGCCGGAGGAATCTCGGGTGTTTAAGGTAGGCTTGACTAGATCTCTTCAGGATTGGCGAGGGACCAATACTTAATACTTTACGCCAATACGCATGCAGGGGAGACTTAATACGTCGCCGCCTTTACATTGATGAAAGTACAGGGGAGCTACCTTAGGTCATAGCCATGGACGCCTCTCTTCCTCATCACTTTCCCAGTCGACAGCTTCATGATACCACCATCTTCCAGCCCACCCCATACCCTCCTCACTCCAATCTCTCCTCACAGCAAGACCTTGCACTTGATTTCCAATTCGACCCTCAGTTGGCCAACGAGCCTCAAATACAGCAACAGCAAAGAGGAAACGACTTTGAGACGAGCCCATTTGATCCTTCCAGGCCCAATCAGCTTCGCTTCCAGGAAATCCGCTCAAATCCTCCAGTATCCTCTCCACAGGCTAACAATGTCTTTGATCCAACTAATGCCGGCGTCTTTGGCGTTCTCTCCCGGACGCGTCGCCAAGAGAATACTGAAAGTGGCCGAGGGCAGTTCGGTGTCTTGTCACCACTTCCGCCAGGACAAGCTCAGCTATTAGATCCGCACCTCAATCATGATGAGCAGCTGGAGCGTCTACAGAATGAATTGGATCTACGACCCGCCCCTGTCACAGATGGGGGAACCACCGAGGGGCATTTCAGCAACATGAAGATGGTACCAAACCCTCCGAATCTGGAGCAATGGCGGAGAAGGCTCTTTGACGTTGACGAAGTCATCACTTTGACGGAGGAGCAGTAGGTAGATAAGAGGGTCCAATCGCGATTGAGGTGGCTGACTCTCTGGGCTAGATTCCAAACCTACTTCCCACACGTGGACAACATCTACTCTCATCGCTCTACTCAGCGTTACAAGCGCAAACCTTTCGTCTCTCACTACTGGGATTGCAGACTCAAAGGGCGGCCGCCAGGGACGGCAAAGTCAGATGATCCCAATAAGAAGAAGAGAAAGCGGCAAGCCAGGGAGCGCGATTTGTGCGATGTCAAGATCAAGATCACGGAGTACTTTCCAGGGGCCAGGGCCTTAATGGGTACAGACTTTCCGGTTGAAACTCCTGTGAATGACAATCCCTTTGCTCCCGGACGAGCGTTATCGACTGCACAAGCCCCAACCAACGGGCTCCCAACCCTCCCCGAACCTGGAAATGATGGCGCAAGATATTATACAATACAACGAGTGAACGGGAACGGAGCGAATGGTAAAGGAGACGGAACGGCTGGAGCCCACAAACACACTATTGAGGAGAGCGATAAGGTTAAGAAAAGTAGTCTTCATCGACATTTTCTTAAAGAAGAAAAGGAAAGAAGAAAGTCTATGGTGAGCAAACAATTCATTCATATCAGGAGCTTTTCATTACAAGGCGCGAGACTTCAAGGCGGCACGATACCGCGTGGAGCTGCCGCATATAGGTGATCCGAAGTCGGCTACACGTCATTGAAGTCAAGAATCATCAGAATTGCTTTCATCTCTCACCACCAACCTTTTACCAGTACTTCTTGATATTCCGACTCTCTTCTTTCAATCGTGCCCTTTATCTCTTCTACATCTCTACAATTACCATCTGAATCATGTCTGACAATGCTAACCCTAATAAGAAAACATACCACAAGAAAGCTACTGGAGTCGCTTTAAACACCGTGAAGAAGCATTCAAAGGACCATGAATTGAAGCTCTATGGTAGCTGCTTCTGGTAAGTCCTCGACGCTTCCCTAAGCCGCTCATTAGACCGCGACTGACTTCTCATTTCAGTCCTTTCGTGCAGCGAGTATGGATCTCATTAGAGGTCAAAAGTCTCAACTATCAGTACATTGAGGTCGATCCATACAAGAAACCAGAAGAACTGATGCGCATCAATCCCCGTGGGTTGGTTCCGGCCCTCCAACATGGAAATGGCTGGGGCTGCTATGAAAGCTCGGTCTTGATGGAGTATCTTGAAGATCTCAACGAAGGAGCTCCATTATTGCCACCCAATGCCAAGGATCGAGCATATTGCCGCCTTTGGTCTGACCACATCAATCGCAAGATCCTGCCACACTTTTACGGCTTACTACAAGCTCAGGACAGTGCCCAGCAAGTCGAACAAGCACAGCAGCTCACAGAAGGAATCCAAAAGATTGTCGAGGCCGCGGATCAGTCCGGTCCTTTCTTTTTCGGCCCTCATATCTCCTTCGTCGATATTCAATTCGCACCCTGGATCATCAGACTGAAAAAGGTGCTGACACCTTACCGCGGCTGGCCTGAACCGGAAGCAGGCAGTCGTTGGGCGAGCTGGGTCAAAGCCATCGAGGAGAATGAGGGTGTCAAGGCAACGACCAGCACTGATGAGCTCTATACAGACAGTTACGAACGATATGCCGGTGAGTGTCTATGTAGCTTGCACTAACGAGGTATCAAAGCCAATAATCGGCGGTAGAGAATCGGCCAAACACCAGCCAGGTCGCGAATGCGGTCAATGAAGGACGAGGCCTGCCATGAGCGAAGGCCGTTGATGGGATGTGTTGGCAATGTGCATACATATTGAGCTCGCAAAACCCGTGAACGAAGCACGATAGGGAGCTACGGCACATGTGCTCGTGCATATGTTATGCATATTAGCTTCAAGGATGAGGGACTATTGAAATGGAGGTTGTATGATAGTGAAGTACTTTGTGTACACCATAGCTGTCATGAAAACATATGAATAATGTTACATTCATTCACTCAGCCAGCAGAATGGGTATGAGATCTATCTCAACAGATTGGTACTGTTCTTGTGCTGTGACTGCGTTTGGGCCTGTGTGAAAATAAGGGAGTGGACGCGTTGCTCTTCGCGGTTGCAGACTTATATGTCCGGGCTGCATCTTACCATAGACCTCTTCGAGCTAGTTCGGAGGCAACTTGAATTCAGTTGCTCGCTTTGAAACAAAACTCCGCGACGGGGGGTTTATGATCTGTATATTGCGGTTGTGGTGGTGTAAAATCTTGGATATCCGTAATGAAGATACTACGACTATCCTAGCGATGGACTGATAGCTCTACCTGGAACCAGCAGTCCTCTGGGCGAAGCTAGGATCAATTACCTAAAGTTGTCGTGATGGAGTGGGTGTATGGGATTCAAGACCGTGTGATGGTTGGAAGGGGGGGCGGGGGCGGTAGAGCTAGGGTGGTCTCTATCTGTCTGTTTTTGTTTTTGGCTATTGGAGGTTAGATGTCTACAGGTGGAATTTTTATGCGTATACGTTAGAAGAAGGAGCGGGAGGGACAGTTGACGTACGTATTCTTGAGAGTAGTTCTGCGGTAAAAGATCTTGGTATCGTTGCAGCTACTGTCTCGCCCCTGCCATACGCAGGCGACTGGCTCTCGCAACTCCTCTTGTAGAACATTAAGAAGGAGAAACTCGCCGGATGGTACATTTAGAGTGCAAAACTTGTCGGCGTCACGTTGCACACACCTGTAACTTAGATCGGTCAAGCTAGAAAGAATGCAGAGTCACCCGTCCATGACCTAAGTCCCAAATTACACAAAGTGTTAGACTCATGCCTCCAAAACTCCATGACATCTCGCAGGTTCCCCAGTAATAGCTGGTTCATCCACGCGCTGCCCGACACATCCGTCAACGTCGAGGTAGTGCCGTTTGTACAAACCATTCGTCAGATACCCACAGACGATCTTCTTCCAATCGAGCGAGGCAAACCAGGCACGCTGAAAAGAACACGAGCTAAAGCTTGAACCCCCTTGATACGTATTGAAATAAGAAGAGTAGGAAAAACATACGTCAAGTAGGTGAAGACTAAGCAGTGCAATTATTATTTGTGTTGAGGCTGTAAGTTTCTTTCAGTTGAAGGCAAATTAGAAATAAGTTTACCCAGCTTGACAAATTCCAAGTGACATCGCTTCCTTGAGTCGTTTCCAAGCAAGATCTTTCCATTTTTTCTCGTCCTGGGCTTCACTGATTCACCGTTCCATAGACAACCTGAACTGCTGCGAAGGCAGATGTCGCGGCGAAAACCTCGATTCTCCTTGCAGACGAAAACAGCGCTAGGCTGTTGACATCGTGTTACACATTTGAGGGCAGAGATTGTATCACTGAAGGTCTCAAGACTCACCTTATTGAAAACAGTGTCGTGAATCCCATTATTATGCCCAAACGCGTCTTAATATCCGACACAAAGTACAGCACAAACATCGGAACAGTGGTCAGTAATGGGGCGAAGAGGGTGCAGAGAAGGTCTGCTGCTACCGCAATATTTGCGTCGTTGTACTCCGTAAGTCCAAACTCTTCATCCTTGATGAAAGTTTTCTACACTGTCAGTATGTTATAGTAAATGTGGGAGATAGGACCAACTTTGAAGCGTCGGCCAATGAAGCGGTGATATACTCGGAGTAAGGTGTCTCCAACCCAGCGTTCAAAGCGATCTCTATTGCGATGTCTCGGAGACAGTACCAAAAAATCATTTTCTACGTCTCTGAGTCGTCCTTGATCTATCTCCCAGACGTCCGAACCTGGTCCTCGTAGAGAGCAGTCATTGCCCTTGGCGCGGTCGAGCCAGCTTCGAAAAAAGCCCAAGTCATGCTTACTAGGTCCATCCTGCTTACAGATCTCGATCTGCTGTAGTAATGCGTTGTATTTTGGATGTGTCAGTGAATATTCTGGAAAATTAAATTGCAGCGATGTCTACATACTGTATGATTCTAGCCCGTCTCGAAGTTTTCTCCAGGCGTCTCTCTGGTCAGAGCCTCCCAACCCTTGCGACTCATCTAAAGCTGTCCAATTCTTTTGATACGATCGAGTCGTGGGACAGTCGACCTTAGCATCCAATGAACAAAGGATATCGTATTCCCATTCCTGCTGCGCCAAGTTTGACTGCATCTCTAAAAGTCTGAGGACATTAAGTTTTTGAAACTTCCGTAGGATAGCCATTTCGGGTTTACATCCCATGAGACTAGCAACTCGTGGCCAGCTACCTTGGCCCGGAGAATCCGCGGATGGCAAATCCGACATGACAATCTTCGATAGTCAGCCTTGAGCAACTTACGCCCGAGAAGTCTTTGCAAAAGAGAATTATAAACTCTTGTCTGTCCCTCGATATCATAACATAGCGGGCATTACTCACGTCTTCTAAGCCTAGTGAATTCATGTTTACAACAACGAAGACAATTGTAGATCCAGATTTGAGGTATAATTGCGGATCGCGTTTCATGAGAGATACCTAAGGGGGAGGAAGAAAAGGATATAGCATTATTTCAGATCCTTCGTAGGTCTATACTTTGTAATCCAAAGACGAGGCCGAAGGTGCTGCAAACCGACGGTATGCGCAGTGTGCGGGGCGTCTCGAGGCTGGTAAATAGTGGATGATTCTCGTTATGAACATCGATTGGGCACCGGAACAAGGCTCAAGAAAACAGTCATGCAAGTCCACGTGTGCGGCAGCCCGGTTAAAGACATCATTGATAAGGCTGAAGGGTACCCAATATATTCGCTTAAGCGGCCATGCGTGAGATCCGAGTGAGTGGAGGTACATTCCTCCTGGCTTGTGTTACCTCACATATCAATTCCAATCGAGCATACTAAACAATCAATGCCTGGCAGCATGCAAAAAGGCATCCCGATAGTTAGAGTCCCTTGTAATCATTGCCTCGATACCTAGCAAGTCTCGGGGCTCTACTCTCAAGGTTGTATTGACTTGCAGCTGGCCTACGAAGCAGAGATATTCAGCACCGTCAATAAGGTAGAGCTTCGTTTTGCACGTGGACTTACGTTTTGAGATTCTTCGTGGGTACAAATCATCTGTATCCGTTACTACGTTTCTCGATGGGAGCTGATAGGTGGACACCCAATTTTGATACATGGACGCCCTACTCATACCAAATTTCTGTCGCCGAGCTTTACCCGTTAGCCCCCGGCAGGGCTAGTTTGTTTAAGATTCAGCGCACCG